>JALPQI010008196.1:0-43654 GCA_025490895.1 Thaumatotibia leucotreta
CAATAAACTCTAATCCAATGTAATAAGAACGTCGCAAACGTCGCATTTTTTTATTTTGATTGTGTTTATTTGTTTAAGTATCAACAATTCGCTAACGTTCATCGATTTTGGTATAAAATTACTAGTTACGTATTATGAAAAGTAAATCTTAATACAATAATAAAACATTGCATTATTCGTAAACAATCATAAACTGAGTAAAAATAAACATTTATAAGTGACAAAATGTAATAGTATAGTATGAAGTATAAAACAAACAAAAACGCTAAACACACAAAACTTTCGTGACTTCTTATACTGCCAAAAAAAGATATGTCTAATAATTTTAAGAGGTTTTTTAGTGCACCGTGCCTATTCAGTGTGATTAATTGCGTTTTTGCTCATTTTATTTGAATGGCATATTTAATTTCAGTATTTTTTGCGTTTATAAATATATATCAACTATAAAGGAATGACAGCTGTGACTTTTAGCGTCCCAGGTAAAAAATATACCTAGAGAATTTATGTGTTATTAGTCTATTTTTTTATGACGTAGAAGTTATAAAACTTTGTGTAAAAATATACTAGCCCAAGAAAAGTTACAGGGTTACAAAAACAATACATTAACGTTCAAAGGTATATGTGAACAGTGAATTGGGATAAAAGGTCTTATCTCTGCTTGATATCCCTCAGTGTCCCACAGTGTTAAAATTGTACAGTCAACTGCAAAAATATGTATCCAAAGAATATCTTGTAAATATGTTACGACGTTCTTATTACACAGAATTGAAGTGTACTAGGACATACTTTTTGAGCATTTTTACATATATAAACCTTTTTTTTTGTAATGATGATTTAGATTTAGATTTATTCATTTGCACAACATTTGATTACTATATAAATTACATTGTAGTCAATCCATAAGAATCCACATTGTGCTCGTCAATACAAATTACATAAAATGACAAAATACAATGCTTTTGAATCTGTATGCAAAAAGGTCTTGCACAATAGTATCTGTCTAATTTTCTTGTCTCTTCGAAACCCGTATTAATTATTGCACTATTGGATCCTATTGCCATTATTGAACTTTAGGCTCCTTATAATGCAAAAGCGAAAAATTCTTACACACGCTTTCAGCACACAAATCCATGAATACTGTAAATCATACATCACAACACTCACGAATCATATTACCGTGAAGTTGATCACGAATCCACAACTATCCTTACTGAATGGATTGCTTACTCGCTTTGCATAACAGTACCGTGACAATTGCGTAGTGTGAAGTAACTCTTTTGTAGTTTTTTGACAAACTACGTACTTGTAGAGTGTAAAACTGCTATTTTGCGGGCTGCGTGTATTAATATTCTATTGTGGTGCAAAAATACGGTGAAATATGCGCTGTAGTACGTTTTGTTTGTAATGACAGCTTGTCGAATTGAGAAACATGCTTTATTATGGATCAATGTCTTTAAACGCACTTACCTCCTTTTTTATTGATATTGGGTATGTATTTAATATAGATCTACAATAAAAAATTATGCTATCATTTGTTTTTAGGAATATTCTGTCACTATAAGTAAAAAAGGTGCGAAACACTATTTTTAGGAGCATTCAACTTTGCAACAAATAGGTAAAATGTCGCTATGTACGCTTTTTAGTGTTATAAAAACATTAATCAGCGTGTCATCATATATTACTCAATTTATTCATGTCTCTATGTATTACTGCAATTAAAAATTACACATTCGCATTTCCAGTAAATAACTGGCACATGTCACGCCGTATCGCAAGAAGGAAAAGGCACGAATAATTTTCACCGCGCCGACGTCGCTGCGCACGCGACTGCGCGGCAAAAACAAAAGCGCGGGATTACGGCAAACATTCGGCCAGTTGCGACGTACGATTTTTAAATTTAGAATTCCGTTTGAAATTGGAAATATTGACAGATGACGTTCGCTTAAAAGTAAACTGATTTGTTTTCAAATATGCAATTGAAAGTTGATGCAATAACAGCTTTTAAAGTTGCAAAATAGTTGCCGATTTACAAATAACATGTTTTGATCTATTTTTAATGATACATTAGAAGGAATAAACTGTGACGTATGAGTTTGAAATGTTTTTATAATTATGCTTTACTAGTTAAGTAAAAAGTACGTTTTCCCAGAACATTCAATGAGGTCCATATTGGTACGATCTTGTTAGTATTGTTCGTAGCAATGAAAGTGAGCTATTATGCTCAATTGATTATTATCTGCAGATTTAATTCTGTGTTTTATTTACTAAAACTTTTATGACGCAATTTTCATACTGACAAGGTATCACGCGGTAAAGTATTTTTAATTGCAAATATGCTATTAATATTATAATAAGTGCGAACATTGAATTAATTTTAGTTCCCGTGATACAAATAACTATTTAAAAAGAAAGTTATGAATATTAAAGTAAAATAAGACATACTATGTGAAATGTAGTAGAGTTGTTAGGTATCATAATATGTGGTACGTTTTCATAACATTACTCGTACTTTATCGTATCATTTATAAGTGTACAACACAAAATACTTTTTTAACCTTGAAAATATTTTTTTACTTATAATTTCATACTGTAATGCAGTTTTATTTATTAACTATTTATTTTAAATTGATAAGTGAGAAATATATTTTTATTAAAGCTCATGACTAGTAGGTACCTACAGGTCCAGCTACACCTAATACTAATACATACGCAAAAAAAATCACATCACATTTCCACACAAGAAAATCCATTTTTCCGACCACGTTCCGTAAACCGCGTTCAAAATACACAATTACCTGAAGCGACAGCGAGTACAAACACAACGGCTGGGAGCATCATTTTGTTCACAAAACTTTTATATTTCAATTTTATTCACTGCACTTCACGACCGACGCATGGTACGGCGCGCGGGCTCGGCGCGCGAGTGACAGTCTGCGCTGCGCCGGCGCCGGTGGGGCAGCGAAATGTCAGGGATATAGGGGGGAAGTCTGATACGGTTTTGCACATTTTGGGTTTTGGATTTTGAACCTTAAATATTAAGAGTAGACACAATGCGAGTAAATGCGAATTGATATCATGCCTGTAAGGTATGATAGTTTTGTGGCCTTGCGCCGTATTAGATTTTTTTAAGTGATCTTGATTTGATATTAACCTCAGCGATAATGCGCGTGGGTTATGTCTATTGAGATTTATCGAATCGATATTATGTTTTTAACATTGAATTATATGTATATGACTAAGAGTGAATATTGTCTATTATTTTTGGTTGGTCTTAAAGCTTTGCAACGTAGCATATATTTTCTTACTCAAATTTTGTATTTCTTAGAGACACAATTGTTTGCTCTACAGCTTGGCTTTTTTGCCAGGCTGTACGTACAGCAAATGCGATGAAACTAGACACAAAACCTTTTTTTTTATTTGGTATTTTATGTGGTAAGTTACCAATTTTTTTACTTATGTTTTACAGATGTAATTAAATTCTCAAAAATTAAATGAGGTTTTATTCTATGATAGTTTTGAATGCTTATCAATTAACCTTTTTTTATTTTAATGTGTTGTGGTTATTTTGTAAGTTAGTGCATATTTTAGGTTTTCGGTTATATATCTAATGTCATCGTTTTTCTGTAAATAGTTAGTTACCTATATATGTAAATAAGATTAACCTTGTATTTACTAAACAAATGCCTACATATGGTTGAAACATGTATCTACAAATGTATAAATAAGTAGCTATGTAGCAAGAGTCCGCTCTTTAGGTCAGTGACCCGAAGAAAGAGCATACTTGCATCCGTAACCAAAACATCCCTTGACATTTACACACTTCACATTTGTACTATCAATAAATTGACAGTTTTATCTACAATACCATGATAATGCCCACCGTAAAGGTTTGTGGCATTTCCTTGATATTTCTGAATGGATTAATTTTTTATGTTAAGTGTTTTCTTTTGGAATGACTATACTTATAAAGTGTCCGCAATGAGAATGAAGTGATCATAAAGTTTATGGATACATTCCTCTCGTATTCCCATTTGCATATTTTTACCTTTGTGAATTAATTAAACCTTAATACCAGTTTTTTTTACATTTCCTGGACGATTCAGTAATTTTGTAGAATAGGTACCTTAACTACCTATTAAGGCTTGTCCATTAATCACGTCATACAATCATGGCCTATTTTGGACCCCTCCCTCACCCATGGTGATATTTTCAGGATGATCCAATATGACGTGTAATTTATTACTAACGTTGTTTTATTAATAACACTTGTTCCGGGTTTAACATCTGGATGCTTAGCCAAGTTGCCAATCGCTAACGCTTTGTAGCGTATCGTAGTTTTCCCTCTCTGTCACTCTTTCATATTAGTGCGACGAAGACAGTTAGCTACCTTTCGTTTACGATTGATGATTAAGCGCTAGCGATTGGCAACTTGGCACCCAGATTACTTCTTGCCCAGTTTTGTTAAAAACCTGTGTCTGCTAAGGAAGCTCACAATAATATAATAGCAATATCACTGAGCCGCGTTGCGCGCGTTGATATCTAAAACAAGTGCCGTACGACGAGGCTGCGCTTGCCTTGGTAGAATAACCCGGCTGCAAGTGGAAAGGTTACATTAAAAAAATATGTATTTTATTTTTATTATTTTTTTATTGTCTCATCATCATCATATCAGCCGAAAGACGTCCACTGTGGAACATAGGCCTCCCCCAAAGATTGCCACAATGACCGGTCCTGTGCCACCCGCATCCAGCGGACTCCTGCGACCTTCACCAGGTCATCAGTCCACCACATCTATATCATGCATTTTACAAATGCATTGGAATACATTGTTGTTTATCAAAATTTTGAACAAAGAATCGAATTGATGTTCAATTTAAAATATTTACGGTGTAGATACTAATTACAATATACTTTTTATGTAAATAAAACGATAACATAGCATCACTCACATAGTTCGTTACCTCGTTTTAAAATATACCAATAAATTCACGGACTTTGAAGACAAACTGCCAAGTATTTAAAATTAATATGTGTAAGATCAGATCACTTTAATTAATTTGATTTTTCACTTAACTTAAGTACAACGCTTATCGTGAATAACGCTGCATTTCGGGATGCTGCAGTGTCGTAATTTCAATTCCAACAATGAAGCACAGAATCTAAATTAAAAGCAAGTATTATTTTAGATTACAGTGTTGTTCATTATAAATTATAAGCAACGTACTGACTGAAAAAGTTGAAAATCTCCGGGCCTTGTCCAGGCATTTGTTTTTAGCAGCTTTTATAAGGGTCTTACTGAGAATGTCATGTTTTTATCATCCACGTATCGTTGCGGATAATAAGGCTATCGTATAAGAGCAATAGTGACGCATGTCAAGATTGACGATAAAAGGGCAACCATCCTAGGTTGGAGTCAAAAATTATTATAATGCAAGACATTATTCGTATTTGATGTTGATATAGCCAGCTAAGGCTACGTCTATAGACAGGCGTACCTGATATTATATTCTCTAACAGTACAAAGTAGCACTACTGCATATTCTTTAGTTACTATGTTTTTTCAAAAGGTGAATGCAATTGTTTTCATATACTGTACGGACAACCTATTCTCACCAAGCATTCTTCTAAACTCATCGGTAAAACATAAGACCGTGCCTCCATGTCCCTACCATGGGCTGGGCAAGTGAAGGAACATTAAATCGCAATTTACATTTTGTTCATCTCGTTCGTACATACGTATTTACAAATACGAGTGAGCAAGAGGAATAGAAACGTATGCTACAGTTAACTCACATCGCTAACTCAGATTAAGAACACTGGAGTCATTTATTTACTACTGTCACATTTAGTCATTATTTCCTGTACAAATAGTTTTGAACGCGTAAACTTACACCCGTGCGTCATGCCCGAAACGTCAGGATATTTACGCAATTAAGACCCGTTTGTCTTTAAAATATGAGTGATAATCGTAAAAGTTTAAATCAATATAAATAGTTTTGACTTAGAATTTATGTCACTTCTGTTTAAGATTTTTACTGGATTTCCAGACATCCCATTCTACCTCATCTTTCTAATCATCATTTTCCAAATGAACTAGCACTAATTACCCGCTCCGCTGCCCGCTGGCTGCACCGCCTGCATCCATTGCATAACTGCCCAAAACCGAAGTAGGTTAACACTTTCCATTTCGCACGGCGGTCCACTGCCCGAATTACTGACCCTCGATTGCCCACTTTTCACTTACAACCTTATTATTGTGGATAGAGAACTCAGTGTCTAATGAGAGAAACCGCTGACCCCCAATTGAAATAAATACCTGTACAATAAACCGTGTTACTCCGTTAGCAACCTTCGCTAGCTCTTATTTTCCAAACGGCTATCTTCAATATGAACTACAAATTGTAAGAAATAAGATTGATTTTGGCATATATATTTATCAGATACGAGTTTCATAAAGTTGTTTAATATTCGCATTAAACGTACATATTATGTAATGTACTGATAATATGATTGGGTGATAATGAAATTATGGTAGGTCGTGTGTTATCTTGATAGATGTTTGGTAATAGATGAAATTGCTTGTCACATTTTCTGTAGCACGGCAAGGAAGTTATTAAAATAAGTTATTGAACGAATGACATAACATTTTTTGATGGTGTTTATGTGGTTTTCGCCATTGTTATATTACTATAATCATCATTATTTTCAGCCTGTAATCGCCCACTGCGTGTAATGTGGTACAGGTATACGTATTAATCACACCGATAAAGTGATAGATAACTAACTCCCCTACTCATAATAGGGAATGCTTCTTTATTTTGCAAGAATTCTATAGTTTTTTCATTGAATGGGCCTTAAAAAAACTACGAAAAGAATCATAAAACTATCTTTGATGATGATAAAATTATGGCTTATAGAACACTTTCAAATATAACTACACTCGCGGTCAATGAAAACGGGTCAGGTGGATTTATTCATAGAAAATACTGGAAACATGCTGATTACAAATATTTAAAATAAATATTACAAGTGGAACCGTTTATAACATCAGATTGTATTGGAATTTCCCTGAAGATTTCACTCGATCCGAAAAACACGGAAGTTTATCGTCAGATGACTCTGTAGATATAAAAATAGCAACTCATGATTAAAAAACTCGATTTACCATACATTTTAGGTGGTTTTTTTAAACGGTCTACATTTTTGTCATTACAAATCAACCTAATGACAATTTTAATGTTTTTTTTAATTTATTTATAAGTTTAGGGAAATTCCAATATAATCTGATTTAAAAATAGATTTTACCTACACTATAAATATTTTTAAAAAATATTTGAAATCTCCATAATTACATTATTTTCTATAAAAAACCACCTGACCCGTTTTCATTGCCGGAGTGTGTATTTGGAATACAATCGGCGCAGCCGTTTTTCAACAACTACGGAACCCTACACTGAGCACGGCCCAACATATGGCCCTTGACTGGTTTTTTTTATTATTCCCGGTCGATACCCGAATGATGAATGAATGAATGAATGAGAGAACCTTAAGAATAAAATAGAAGTTAATCTCAGGTAACTGACGGCACATGTCAAAATAAGTAACATTAGAATGTAATAAAGGTTGCAATACACATGTTCAGTGATTAAACTTATTTTTTTAATAACTCAATAACAGTAAGAGATAAAACACTAGTTTCTTAGAGAAATTAGTTATATTTGACCTAAATAAGCTTCCGTTAAAGTTATAGCATATGAAGAAAAACACGCTGTATATGTAAATAACCTCAACATACCTACTTCAACCGTTATTACAAAATTCTTTAAAACACGACACGATACCGGACAATCCACCAGCTTAGTTAAATTAATAGCAGTATTAGAGCATTAAACCTTAGTCAATATTACGCCTAGTTATTTGAAAAGAACCATTTTTTTATTATTTTACGAGATTTCACGTAAAATTAGCCAACAGAGCGCAACCAACCATTTATTATTTCAGTATTTAGACCTACATTACGATATTTATTACACATTTCGTGATAAATCAAAAGAGACATACTTCATACAGTTTCTTTAGGCGCTTACGTCCTTATAATTGTGCGATGTTGTTGCGCGCACCGCTCGCGAATTAATTACCGCCATAATATATTATCTTGGTTTTGGTCAACTGCCGTAACTCCGCGGCTCTGACACAATATCGATTTATCTGACAGGTTAAAAGTGCGTAGATTTGTTTCATTAACCCTGACTATCAATTAAACTATTGACCTACTATTCCTATAAAATACCTTTAATTGAATTATCTAGTTTTATTATTTATTTTATTTATTAATGTTTACCAATAATTGTTGACATCAATGCATTCATAACTTACTAATACATTCAAGGAACCATGTCACAATCCCTTACAGGTAAACTGGCACTGTATGTAAAATGTTGTACATAAACAGCTAAATATTCATCTTAAATTAGAAAAAAATCTATATCACTTAAATGTATCTGCCGTATCCTCCGATATTTATGATGTACAGCGTGTTTTTATTGATTTCCGTTAAATTAAAGGGAAGCTTATTTAGGTCAACAATAATCAATTTCTTTAAGAAACTAGTATCTTAACTCTTACTTTTTAACCGACTTCAAAAAGGAGGAGGTTTACAATTCGACGAAATCTTTTTTTTTTTTTTTTATGTATGTTCCCCGATTACTCGAAGACGCGTGGACCGATTTGGAAAATTCTTTTTTTGTTTGAAAGGGTATACCTTCTAGTTGGTCACATTGTCGTCGGGTCCAGATCTGATGATGGGATCCTGGAGAAATCGAGGGAACTCTTCAAATGTTGTAGGCACACATGACATTTTTCATTTATTTTCGAAAGCCAATCAAGTATTTGCGTCTAGTAATGAACGTCTTAAGTCAATGAGCTGATGATGGAAGGTACAACTCCTTAGAGATTAGGAGTTGGGCAATAATTCTTTAAATGTAACACGTTTAATGTTTTTTGGAAGCCATTCCAGTATTTGCCTTTAGGTGGTCATGGGCTCCTGTTAAAAACTAAATGTATTAAATTTGTTACAAGTAACGTAAAACATCAACAGGCTAGTATATTTGTGAAAGGTGAGGAATTGGAAATAGTTGAAAGTACAGTCTTTCTTGGTATAACACTAGACTCTAAGCTTCAGTGGGGTCCTCACATATCTAATCTCTCGAATAAACTGAGTTCTGCAGCTTTTGCAGTGAGCAAGATCCGTCAATTAACTGACGTCGATACAGCTCGGTTAGTATATTTTAGTTATTTTCATAGCATTATGTCGTATGGCATTTTATTATGGGGCAGTGCTGCCAATTCAGAGACTAACACTATCTTTGTTCTGCAGAAGAGGGCTATTCGAGCGATATATAAAATGAGCCCTAGAGACTCACTTAGAGATAAGTTTAAGGTTATTAATATAATGACATTGTATTCTCAATACATCTATGAGAATATTATGTATGTACATAAAAATATTATGAATTTTAGGAAAAACTGTGACATACATAATATTAATACTAGAAACAAACATAAGCTCGCAGTACCCGCCACTCGGCTCCATAAAATTAGGAAATCATTCATGGGTAATTGTGTAAGATTTTATAATAAACTTCCAGTAAATGTTACTGAATTTTCAGTCGACAAATTTAAGCATTTTGTAAAGCGTAAACTTATATCTAAAGCTTATTATAGTACACAAGACTACATGAATGATAAAACACCGTGGGAGTAATTTAGGATTTAATTATTAGTTTGTTAAAGTCATGACATTCAATTACGATAATTTACGCTTGGAGACCCTATACATCTCCAAACGTGCATTATATAATGTTATTATTATATACCTATTCGGAGAGAAACCTTACTTCTCTATAAATTATTACTTATAAATGTTGTGACTTTTAGAGACTTTACATCTCTTGTAATTATTATTATATTTCTATTTATTTAAAATCAATTTTATGTATTTTTTTTAATGCATGTTAGTTGTAAGATGTACCATCATTGTTTGAAAAAATAATTCCCGCCAAGTTTCTTACCGGTTCTTCTTGGGTCAGCGGTGTAGGGTTCGAACCGGAAGTAGTTTTCATATCTAGACGATTCAAAAGAGTTTGTTGCTATTCCAATTTGAATGAAGAATTATTTGACTTTGACTTTGACTTTGACTTTGTTGGTGAGCTGATGATGGAAGGTACAACTCCTTAACGATTAGGAGTTAGTGGATAATTCTTTAAATATAACATATTACATGTATTTTGGAAGCTATTCAAGTATTTGCCTTTAGGTGGTCATAGGCTCATGTTGGTGAGCTGATGATGGAAGGTACAACTCCTTAGCGATTAGGAGTTGCGCAATACCGATTTAATTATTTTTTTTGTGATCGAACGTGTATAACCCCGAGATGGTCCCGTTGGCACCAAGTTGGGGTCTGATGATGAGATCTTGGAGAAATCAAGGAATCTCTTCAAATGTTATAGGTACATGTATGGCGCTTTTGGTAATTTTCATTCACTTACAATAATTTGCATTCACATAGAAGGATTTGATGATATGAACCCAATGATGGAAACCACAGATGATAGGATCTTAAAGAAATCGGTAGAAGTTGGTTGTTTTAAAATTTTTAATTTGGTGATTATATTGTATTGAGTTATAAAAAAAATAAGTTTAATGACTGACCTAATGCTACTTATTTTGACATGTGCCGTCAGTTACCTGAAATTAACTTTTGTGTTATTCTTAAGGTTCTCTCAGACTCATCATTTCATTTATTATGTATGAAAAGGAAAAAAAGAATCCAGTTCGACTATAAGCTATATACCAGGTAGCTCCAATTAACGTACCACGCAACCTGTTAAATTTAGCGGAATTCAATAAACACGGTGTATATTATATGTGAAGGAGATGTATTAATTCTTCGCGAAAATATAATAAAAGATAAAATTCAATATTGAGTAACAAGAATAAGGTTAGCTTTATAAGGTTCATTGATGACACATTTCTTAAATAATATTTAAAAACCTTAAATAAAACCGCCTATTGTACAGTAAGTCAAAATATTGGTATGTTTCTCTCCGACCTTATTGCCATGAAATATAGTAAATTTCGCGTTTTTAGATACAGACCGTATGACTAACGAATGGCTCTATGAATATGCTGATTGATCACGCGCAAATACTCGAAACCGTGTGCTCAAAATATTGCTATGGTTCTGTCACAAATAAATAATGACACAGCAAGGGTACGATTTATTTGGTATCGGATATAATTTACGATTAAAATAAAAGAGAAACTCCATGATTGCATCTAAATGACTATGGATGTGCATTGTGCATGCAGGCAGGTTTAGTATATCCTCTAACTGCTAAATATTACAACTCAAAACAACCATATTTGCATTTACAACCACAATTAAGAAAATTATTTATATGAAGAGTTGCGTGTTTCTTTTTTTTTTTCGACACATTGATTATACTATTCTTGTATTCTGTTTAAGGTTATTGAATCGTTGAACTTTGTTCTCCTAACTTTTCATAATTAAAATATTATTATATATTTATTTTTAAAACTACAATTTATGTACATAGATTAAATCTAACAAATCTACTTAACCTAACCTATATCTAAGATTGGCCCTTGTGGCATTGTACCGAGGATGCTGGCGGCATTTCCTCGCTGTATCGCAATACTGATGCGTTGTGTGAGGAAGTCGCCAGCTCTTCGGTCTTTAGTTACATCAACCAGACGTCTCGCGATCTCAGCAAACAATTTGCGTGCGCCAGCGCACGCAAATTGTTCTAAATTATTTGTTCTAAATTTTTGGAAACAAAAATTTTTTCATAAAGTTTTCATATTCGTATAATATTCATACAAACAAATTTAATCCAGTATACTGATTTGTCAATATAAGAAACTTCTTGTATTTAAATTTTTAAAACAGATTGACTTTTGGCAACCACAATTTGTTAGAGAGTAACCCGTGGATAATGCTGTTGACTATACATAATGTAATCCGTAATATATGTAATACTTAATAGCACCGGATATTGTATAGTTGTTTGTTATCCCTAAAATAAATAAAATAAAGTAAAATAAAATTATCTATATCATCGTAGAAATAGTGACGTAATGGCAGAAAAAATATTAAGGCCATGTTTTTGAAGAATTGGAACAGCTTGTGTACTTGTGCTTATTAAGCATTTTGAAATGTTAAAAAATATGTTTAACATGAAAAATAAACGCCCCATGATATATCGTTATTATGATATCATCTACATATGTTATTAATGTTATTATTTAAATAGGTAAGTACTTTAACTATTTCAGGTCTCCTTCACCAGCTCAACGAATAGGTTAACCGAACCTAGAGGGCACACTTCATCCACGACACCAAATCTAAATCACGATAACTTTAAAACAATTTAACAATCAAAAATGATTATTAAATTCTATACTTTACAAGTAAGCATTAAGGTTGAATTGGAAAGGTGTTATAAAATGATTACTTAGTATTTTGTAGAATACCTACTAGTTTGACGCCCGCATGCGACCTCGACAATAGGAAGTGCCGCAAATCCTTGTAACCTATATTTCTATATTGTAGCAAGCATTTCAACGACAAGGTTCGTTAATTTAACACTATGTACTTCGCATTTGTGTTATCTGATACGGGTATTTGAAATCCTTGAATTTCCGTAACACATAGACTGACAGAGACCCGCTATGCGGATTCTGTGTTCGTAAATGAATTTCTCTACACATAATAATAATAATAGATATCTTGGGACATCTTACACACATCGACCTAGTCCCACGGTAAGCGCAATTAAGGCTTGTGATGTGGGTACGGCCGCTGCAATCGCGGTGGCGATAGGTACAGATTTTTTTCTACAAATTTTGGTAAAGACACTATTATCCAAATTTAAATGATTACAAAATGAATAGTTAGGTATTTGTAATTTTTAAACTCAGAGCCTTCAAGTTACCGATGTTCACCACGATGCGACTTGTGTAAGTATGCAATATGCACTATACTCTCATAAAACATGCAAGTAGGCACACACGCACCGCTATCAGAACACAATCAACTCAACCCAGGGCCAGAGTCTCACACATTAGCTGGCTAATAGCGAACTTAGTTAAGCAACTCTTATCACTCGGCCCCATCTTAAAATACCTATTACACCGCACAATAGACCTGTCAAATCCAAGAAAAAACTATGACCATAAAGATCTTTTTACACTGGTTTCGCTGATCACATACGTTTCCTATTATTTCTTCAGTTCGTTAATCATTTAAGATATACAATGTTACGAATAATGTGATATTGTAATTGAAATCTTTTGTGGAGGTTTCGAAAATGCTGTTGCGTTCTAAACTGCACGAAGACTGCGTTTCGTGGTTCGCGACACCTCGGCAGCAATTAATGAAAGTTTTGCTCAATGCAAATTAAAATGAAATATAATTTATTGCGACGCAGCTGTTTATTGTTATCAATGGACTGGAGGACGAAGTGCCACGACTCTTTTGGCGAAAGGATAATTTATCTAGGTATAGATGAATTATCGAGAGCGTGGAATTGCATTTGTGGTGTTACAAAACTCTTAAGGTGGACCTTATATCTTTGCGATTAGGTTTACTATTAGTCAAATTATGACAGTACATCAAGAGTCGAGAAAATACACACACAATACCACTGCAGCAATATACTGAATATTTCCTTCAGTTACTGTGACAACGGATTCTATCGCGTATTCGTCGACTCGTAGATCGTTTCAGGTCAATTTTAACTTCAACCGATCAGTAGAAACGTACGAAATGCACACATATGACGCATAGAAAATAATAATTTTTAAGCCTTTGTTGTTCGTAATCAGAGATCGGAAAAATGTGCTTCGCAATAATATGGACATGACTCCTAACTTAGTTAAATAATAATTTTCAGAAAATTACATATTTGACGCCGATAACTATGAAAACCTTTTTAAATAATCACCTTAAAGCTTCTAAATCAAATTTTAAGAAATTATTCGTTTGATTATTCATTTAATAAATTTTGGTGTCATGTCCATATTATTATAAACAATAACGCACATTTGTCCGATCCCTGTTCATAATTGATGACAATTAAAAATGACAATAGCAATTATGGGTACCTAGTACCTACCTAAATGATAGATACGTACGAATATAATATGTATTTAAATTAAACGTTTCAGAACGTAGGCACAGTGGCATTCAGAATGGCATGGACAATTTAGGAATGAATTCATTCATAAACTGACCATGAAAATTGTAACCCCTCTGTACATAATATGAGAGTATCTTTTTGAAGGAAAATGGTTTAAATCGATTGCATACGTTTGGAACTGACCGTGTGTCTTATCTGCAACAAGTTGATTGTTAATTATGTAACGAATAACCTAGTTACTCTACATGTATTTAGCACAGGCTGATTGGTAATCATGGCATACTCACTCTTCATTCAAAGCCCTAATAAATGCATCGGACTTGCCAGAAACACTAACATCGAAGTCTTGACCAGCACTCAGATACGGATGCCAACACCAGATAACCTTCAAGACCTAAGGCCGAGTGAGAACCCATAATTGTTACCCAGTACGCTAGGCAAATAAGTGAAGTAAGTTCTACATTCGACCCTATTTTGTTCCAATTAAGAGTGAACATTTTTTGTTGCAGGTTGTACGTGCCACCTGTTCTGATTTAGATATGAATAAATTATCATTGATAATTTGTAGCACTTGCTATACATAATGATTGTATAACGATTATTTAAGTTACATACCGACACTTATATTATCTAGATCAATGTAGGACTATATTGCAGAGCAATTGTTTCTTAACAAGCTGGACATGACTTATATTACGATTTTATTATGGAGTACACTATGTACTTACAAGAGTCTTGGTATTATTTGTTACCTATCTAGTAACCTCCGAAAGGAAAAAAAATGTAGTTCCTATTATCCACTAAGGGGAACTTTCGGAATATGAGTAGGTACATACGACGCTGAAAGAAGCGGGAAAATAATATACGTAAATACCTACGTAAACAGCGTTTTCGAAATCACATAAAACCTGTTTTCTCAGACTTAGCTATTTTACTATAACTAAACTACTAATCTTCCGTCACCAATTCCTTCAAAATGTGTATTATATCTAATAATTATGTCCCTTGGTGATCTAGTAGGATATATCTTCAATTACTTTTCTTATATAAAATATCTACGTGACTATAACGTGACTGAAAACGACAGGCGAATTACAATGATATTGTAGATATTAACGATATTTGGAAGACTAGTAATGCAACATAATTAAGTTTCTTTTAATGATATTGAACATTTTCTGTGGAGCCAACTTTCAAAACGTAAAAATTGCTCTACCATAAAACCTCTACAAAGACTAATCGTTTTGTTGGTTGTCTTCACACATTTTACCAAAAGTACATAAACATTTTTTTCACCGTCTAGTTTTTTTTATATCTTACAGACATCGACCTAGTCACACAGTGAGCTCAATTAAGGTATGTGATGGGGGTATACCAAGCGACGATATATCTTCACTACCAACTAGGCTACAAAGGCGGACGCTTATAATGTTGACATACCATTGAACAAGGCAACTCGCACGATACCCTTGGACCACACGCAATACCTAAAAATGCGGATATGTAAGGTGTACAAAAAGTGCCAAGTTCGTGACATTCGATCGCTATCGCTCGCTCTATGACCTGTAACGTGCTTGAAATTGACATGAGATTATTTACGGTACAGTATACAATAATACCTGTGTGAAATGTCAAAGTGATCATCTGCATACTTTGCTATGAAATTATGAATACGAATTTCGAATTGTACTTAGATGAGCTCATTCAATAAATGGATAAATAATTTGAAATTGTATTCACACGAGTCGCACTTAATTCAGTTAAAATACAGCTATGGAGAACAAAAGCTGCAAATTTTATGTTGGTGCGTAATTCTAGTAACTTTGTAGTAGGTACAGTTACCTGAAAGAATCCGCTCATAACTTAATCTTATTACACGGGAATTGCTTATAAAACGGCTTATAAAACGGGAAAAGGTGGCACTTATTTTTGTTGCGCCTGTATTTTCGTACATGATGATGTTCCCTAATTGGAGTTATATTTATTTTCAAAACTACAATTTATGTACATAGATTAAATCTAACTAATCTACTTAACCTAACCTATATCTAAGATTGGCCCTTGTGGCATTGTACCGAGGATGCTGGCGGCATTTCCTCGCTGTATCGCAATACTGATGCGTTGTTATAAAAGTTAAAACATCAACTATCTCTTTTTGAGATTTAAATATTGTGTATTTTTGTCCTTATTACATAACATACACATCAGAGTTGGGCAAAAAGTAATATGATTACTTTTATAAATTACATTTGTATACACATTACATTTGAATTAGTACACATACAAAAGTAATCAGAAGGAGTAATCATATTACTTTTTGCCCAACTCTGATACACATAACGTTACATACCAGATTTAACATTAAGGGCAGGGGGTTACCACGATCTACAAATACGGTTCAGTTTAGGACCTGTGGATTTAGAAGTACCCTGCAGATTACTATGAAATATCTCATACAATACATTTTAGCGATTTATGTAACGCAGGCAGTTCCATCCATGCGACCTACTCTAAAATTTTTCTTCCAAATTTAATAAACGAAAGGTTCAAATGCCATTGACTTATTTTGACACTTTATTTCCTTCCTGTATAGTTGAATTAACATCTACTACTTTTACTCCGTGAGAGGTCAATTGAGCTGTAAGCAGGAAGTTGGGTTGCGTTGGCTCTAAATGTGACCTTCAAATGATTGTGAGGAAAGACTGCTAAAAGCACTTCGCGATAAGAGAAATTGATGCATGCAAGAGGAATTTAAGCCTTTAACGTTTTGTTTTAAGATAAATTGGGTTCTGGAAATGCTTTTAAAATGGTGTTATAATCGTTTTTCCAAGTCCAAAAAAGTTGAGTACTCTTATACATTATGTTTTTGATAAAACACGGAATGAGAGATTAATCCCATATTTCATAAATGTTTTAATACCTTGTTAAATTTTTACAAGCTTAAAATGTCAAAATGAGAAATAAGGACAATTAATTTAATAACAGAATAACGCTATTATTATAAACCTTTGATTTTTAGTTACTATTGGTTTTATAGCAATTTTTTTCGAAACGCTATTTAAAATATATTGCATTTTTATCTACGCGGGATAATAGAATACCTAAGTGGTCAGCCAGAATCGTTACTTGTTTGACACTCTAGGATCTATTAAATAGATTAAACAATAAAAGACAGACATGTCAACTTTGACCCTCTATCGACGCGTAGCATGTGTCACGTTTCATGTACGTACCTATACATTGCACAGTATCTAAACTTGACATGGCAAAGTTATTAAGGTTTTTTAAAATTCACTTATGAGCAGGTATAACATACAAATTCATCTTCATCACAGCAATAAAAAATAAGTAATTAATATTGGGTTCGAATCCCGGTAAGGAATACCCTCCATTAATATCCATTAAGCGTTTGGTCCAAAATTATGTCGTATGACGTACAGGTCATATTACAATTACAGCAAAAAGTTTTGTGGTGAACTTTTTTTGCTGTAATTGTAATGTGACCTGTACGGTGTATGCTGTATGCCCCTCTATTCTAATTATATTTCGTCGCCTGATACCTCTAACTCAAACCTTGAACTGTGTGACTTGGTTTATTTATAGTGAAAAGGGACGACGTTCCTTCCTGCTACCGACCGACTCTACCAACCATTACGATGAACTTTCAGTATGGGACCAACATAGAAATATCTTTAAAAAAATGTAACCCCTCATACAAAGTGTGTGTTTAGTTAGAGTTCAATAGTATGGAAAAGTCAATTTTCCATGTACGCTTTCGATGTTGGTCCCATACTGAAAGTTCATCGTAATGGTTGGTAGACTCGGTCGGTAGCGGGAAGGAACATCGTCTCTTTCCACCCTGTATATTTAAGATTCTCCCATGAATTCCATGAAGAGAAGCGCAGGACCACTACGACCGGTTCTTAAGAATATGCATTTACGACGAAAAATTGATGCTTCACCAGCCAGAGGCAGATTTTAGTAGGTACAGAACATGTATTTATTGTATTTTTAATAAATCAAAGTGTATATTTTCCAGGCACCTATTTATTTTAGCCCAGTTATCGTGATAATTTGTACCCTATACCCCGCGGCAGCGGCCTTGCGAACAGCCTTGCCAACCATTGAACTTATCAACTATCACTCACTCACCAACGAACATTCACAGCTGCTATCTAAAACTGAACCATACTAGTTTGATGTTAAGACTATTGCTACTGCATAAATAGGTTAGCTTTATTATATAATTCTCATTTTGAACCTTCGAACTTGGATATTAAGGTATTTGTCTGATTGAATTATTTTCTTACTAAACTGGTTTAGGGACCGATTTCCGTTTGATTTTTTTTATCCGTGTACAATATATATGTACGTATCCTAATTAAGTTTTTACACGGGAACCGCTAAGCCATTTTTTTGTTAATTACCAAAAGTAGGTACCTAATCGTTATCAATTTACTTTTATTGCGAGTATAATTAAGTTTCTAATAATAAAAAATAATGCGTTTATTGATTTTGATGAAGCTCAATAAAACTTACATTTCATTAAGAAAGTACTATCTAAGAAAGAAATAGCATTAATCCAATGGTGGCTTTATCGAATTTTAATTAAGAAAATAATCCGTTTCCGCCTTTTAATTTCAATTTCAATTAAGTAATATTTTGCTAATTGTGTTTATTTGCAACAACATCCTTTTCTGTTGATTTTTATTGCATTAGGTATTTCTTCACCACATTATGTCTTTTTAACTTTCCTTTTATATATTTGCGGCGTTTGGGGGTTAAAACACTGGGGCCGTGGGGGCCAAGTCCGCGTCGCCTCTATGAGGAAATTTCCAAGCGCCTTATAGAGGCGTCGGGTGACCAGAGGGCTGGCCAGTATTTCGCGCAAAGACTCAGCATAGCAGTCCAGCGCGGCAATGCGGCCAGCCTTCTGGGCACTCTACCTCCCCAGCAAGACCTGGGGCAAATTTTTTATTTATAATTTATTTTTATTGTGTTAGTAGTTTATTCTTTTATAATATTTAATATTCATATATGCTTCGTAGGGGAGTGGAGGTGAGCGGGTACTCTCAGGTATGCGACGCTGGGATATTGGCCTGCACCTCAAGTCATCATACACGTCCTTGTCCGTATGGAGTCAACCAGGGGTTGATCGTACTCCCTGGGCAATGCTAGTGGTCAATGGGCGTCGCATTATCTACCATTCTACCCCCGGCCACTAGTAGCAGAGTATGAGGGCGGCATCCGGCGAGGGCGACGCTCCTAACGGTGATGTGGCACTCCCAACCCGCCGGATGTTATTAAATATATGTAAGTCTACATATTTAAGTATCTATTATACAAAATATAAAAGTCCTCCCATACCAATCTAAGGTGTTCACCGTGCTGAGAGATGCATGGCTGGTGGTGAGACCAGTCGCGAACGGTGGCCTCAGGTATTGGGCAACTACCTGTTGAATCTTTGCCTTATCTGCGCAAGCGGGGCTCTGCGCGGATGGACCTTGTACATCCCTAGCTACTCGTGGGAACTGTATGGAGAATAAATTAAAAAAATCAATAAAAAAACAACACACACACAAAACAAACACACAAACTTCTTCCTCCTTAGATGAGACGGCGAAAGCTGAAGCACTAAGGAGGGAGAAGAGCACAGAAGGGGGACCGGCCAAAGAGGAAACATTGAAGCTGGGGCAGCCATCGGAAGCGGGGGTACCAACCGGAACCCCAGCCAAGATGGCTAAACCGGAGACGATGAGGCCTCCAGTAGCCGGAACCTCAAAACAAACAACGGCGGTGAAGAGCGGGACGACAACAGTCGAACCCTCTAAGCAGCCCATAGATCCCGGCTGGGAGATCAGGTGCAAACCCAAGGGGATGCCTGCCCAGACCGACACAAACATACTCCAGCGGAGGAAACTCTCGCAGAGGAAGAGGCAGCGGCTTCAAAAGCGAAGAGAAGCGGAAAGTCGTGCCTCCGAAAACCTACAGGTGACTGACGCTGGGAGAGACGGGGCAGCGTCAACACCTGCAGAACAGAGCCAGGCGAAAAAACCAGAGGGGATAGCCAAGAGGGCACGCCTGGATGAGACCGTATCCCCCCGAGGCGAGCATAAGAGGCGATGCACTGACGGGGACCGGCCAAAACCATCCACCTACGCAGCGGCGGCGGCGTCAGACCTGACGGTTGCGATCACAAACGTGCGCACGGGCAGGCTGACAAAGCAGGACGCTGAGGAGGTGGAAAAGAAGATCGGGGACGCCATCTTCCAAGCGGCTCTGGAAACTGATCTGGACGCGGTAGCAGCGGCTCCAGCGTTCGCAGGCAAGCCAAGCCTTGTGGATGGGTACCTGAAACTGTGGTGTCAGGACGCAAACACTAAGGCTTGGCTAATGAAGTGGCTGGAGACGGCCACACTGACGAACGGAGACCATCTTGTTGGAAGGAGGGAGGACGAGATGGTCCGGAGCGTCAGATGTGGTATACTGATACCACGTCTGGAGAACGATCTCACCAAGGTCGGACGGGTCCTCAATTTCCAGAACCCGTGGGCCATGGTGAGAAAATGGACACTGCAGCACGCAATACCCCTGAAAAAGAAGGGGAATACGCTACTCTTGGTGGGAATACCTGAGGACGTCGTACCTACCATGATGGAAAAAGGAAGGAGATTGAACTACATGTGTGGGACAATCTACATCCGTTTCCAGCATGCTGGGGGACGCTTCAGAGATTCCCCGCCAGAGAAACAGGCCAGGGAGGAAACGACCGTGGACGGAGGGGAGGACAAGGCGCCTGACAGCGCACCTAAGGCGAGCACCCCCTCTGCCATGGACACGGACGACGCGCAGAACTCGGACTTGGAGGAAGGCATTCTGCTGGAATCTGAGGACGAGGACGGCCTGCCAAAGGGGATAAGCCTGCTGCACCTAAAGGGAAAGGCGGAGGGAACACCCTCTGATGGCGCCTTCCCAATGTAGGGTACTTCAGGTTAACCTCCAGCACAGCGAATCTGCAACGGCTCAACTTCGCAAATGGCTGGAGGTTAACCAGCCATCGATAGCCCTGATCCAGGAGCCGTGGATCAGAAACACACGCATAAACGGCCTTTGTAACACCGGAGGTAATATATTCTATAATACACATTGTAAACCTAGAACATGCATTTATATATCCCGAAACATTATGGCACAACCACTAACTCAATTCTGTTCCAGAGACGTGTGTGCCATAAAATTTCTCAGAACACAAAACTCAAAGCTGCCGGAGATAGTACTGGCGACCGCGTACATGGCGGCAGAGGATGATCCACCTCCAGCGGAGCTGAACGACCTCATACGCTACTGTGAACATGAAAGGCTCGAGCTGGTCATATCCGCTGACTGCAACGGCCACCACAACCTATGGGGAATGGAAACAAACAACAAAAGAGGTAACGATCTAGTGGAATACCTAATGACTACTAACCTAGATATATTAAACACAGGATCTAAACCAACTTTTGTCACTCGTAGATGTAACACTATAATTGACATTACCCTAAGCACAGGTCTGGCTGCGCAACACATATCCAACTGGCACGTGTCGGAAGAGTTATCCTGCTCCGACCACAGATGGATACGGTACGACCTAACTGCTGACACCCACACAATAACGCCAAGAAGAAACCCAAGACGCACGGATACACCAGCGTATAGGGAACTTGTCGAAGGTAAACTTAAAAATACACAAATTTACAGACCTAACAATACAAGGGAGTTGGAGAAACAGGTAAACTCACTCACTACAAACATAACTGACAGCTTTGAAAACACATGTCCACTATCGACACCACCGGCTAGGAAAAACAACAACGGCTGGTGGGGACCAGAGTTGGAACGATTGAGAACAAAAATGAGACGACTCTTGAACAGAGCAATGAACACAAGTTCTGACGTTGATTGGGACGCTTACAAGACGGCCAAATCAGACTTCAAAAAAAGACTAAGATACAGAAAATCCCTCTCATGGCGGAAATTCTGTGACAACATATCCACGGCAACGCAAGCAAACAGAACAAGGAAGATCCTCGCAGATCAACCGAAACAGCTACTAGGCACCCTGCGGAGACTGGACAACACCACTACCACCACTCCAGCTGAAACGGAAAGGCTAATGGTGGAAACACACTTCCCGGGATGTAGAGTAGTAAACAAACAAAACCAAGACGAACAAACAACGGAATACTACCCGACTGAGACTGAGTGGGAGACAGCGGAACGCATAACAGAACTAAACAAAACAATATGGGCTGTGAATAGTTTTGAAAGCTATAAGTCACCAGGCACAGACGGAATCTTCCCAGCACTACTAAAATGGGGAGGCCTAAAACTAATGGAACACGTATCAAATATACTCTGCAGTTGCATAGCATTTAGATACATACCACACAAATGGAGGGAAGTAAAAGTAATCTTCCTACCAAAACCCGGCAAGACTGACTATTCGGACCCCAAGTCATTCCGGCCAATAAGCCTCACATCCTTCCTACTAAAAACTCTAGAAAGATTGTGCGACAGAGAACTGAAGGATACGGCTCTTAAGAACATAACTATACATCAAAACCAACACGCCTACAGTCAAGGCAAATCAACAGACTCAGCCCTTCATGCTGTAGTGAGCAATATAGAAAACGCACTGGAGAGGAAAAACTCCTGCCTCGGCACCTTTATCGATATAGAAGGGGCCTTTGACAAAACCAACTTTAGCAGCATTCAGTTAGCGCTACAAAGACACGGAACAGACCACCTTATAACAGAATGGATCATGAACATGCTCAAACAGAGAGTAGTAATACTATCTGACAACGGAGAACACCAGGCACTCGTTATGAGAGGATGCCCCCAGGGAGGAGTACTATCACCACTACTCTGGAACCTGGTAGTGAACGATCTAGTAATGGAACTAAACAACAAACATTTTATGACCATAGCATACGCCGATGACCTGGTGATATTAGTAAGCGGCTTGATAATAAGCACACTATGTGACCTAACACAATCCGCACTAAGGATAGTGGAGAAATGGTGCATGGAGAATGACCTATCGGTAAACCCAAAGAAGACGGATGCAATGCTCTTCACACACAGAAGAAAGTTGGGTAGCTATGAAATGCCAACTCTCTTCGGAACGAAACTAACGCTTTCAAAGGAAGTTAAATACCTAGGAATAACCCTAGATGACAAACTCAACTGGGGCAAACACTTGGACAATAAACTGAACAGAGCTACAGTAACCTTTTGGCAATGCCGAAGGATGGTGGGCAAGAGATGGGGCCTAGCACCCCACATAATACTGTGGCTGTACAAAATGGTCATAATGCCGATGATCAGCTATGGCTCGGTTGTGTGGTGGCCTCGCACACAGCAAACCACTACAATAAATAAACTAAGTAAGATACAAAGACTAGCATGTGTGGCAACCACAGGCTGCATGAGAACCACTCCGACTGCAGCACTGGAAATAATGCTAGGATTGCTACCACTGCACATGCACATACAGAAAGAAGCGGCCGCCACAGCGCTTCGGCTTAAAAACCAAAATTTGTGGTCAAACCTCAGCTCGGCACACAAAAAGATCTATGACAAGATGATCTCTAGCATGCCAATACTAGAAGCACCTATTGACAAAATACCAAAGACGATGATCTTCTGGAAAGATTATGCCATATCGCTAACAGAAGATCAGAAGGAAGGACTAAATCAAACACACCTTAGAATATTTACAGATGGCTCAAAAACAAATGAAGGTACCGGATGTGGAGTCTTCTCAGAAGACCTTAACATGCACATTTCGAAACCTTTAGGAGAACATAGCACAGTTTTCCAGACGGAATGTGTGGGAATAATAGAAGCCTGCAAGGCACTGAGGAGACGAAAAACCAAAAATGAAAATATACTAATACTGTCAGACAGTAAATCAGTGCTGCAAGCGCTACAAAGTAACAAATTCACCTCAGAACTTATATTAGAATGTCACAGCTGCCTCATGGAGGAAAGCAAGGAAGGGAACAAAGTGACTATACAATGGATAAAAGGACACAGTGGCTCAAGAGGAAATGATGCGGCGGATGAACTGGCGAGAAAAGGGTCAGAGACACCGACGTACGGACCGGAACCCATCATACCACTACCATTATCATACATACGAAACCAACTGGGTCTATATCATCGACATCTCCACAATAAATGTTGGAACGACCTGGTCTCCTGCAGACAAACCAAAGAAGTACTACCTGAGTTAAACTGTAAAATCACGAAAACCCTACTACGAACACCCAGGCACAAACTGAGGAAAATAGTAGGATTGATCACCGGACACAACACTTTAAACAAACACCTGCACAATATGGGCAAAACAGATAGTCCTATGTGCAGGGCCTGCATGGAAGAGGAGGAAACAGCAAAACATATTCTTCTAGATTGTAAACAAGTAGAGGTATACAGGAGTAGGCACTTGGGGACTCCACAGACACTAAAGGAGGCATTTAGCAACCTGAAACATACACTGAGTTTCGTGGAGGAGCTTGGATGGTTGGAATAGGGCTACCTCGCTATCACGCAAAAAAGGCACAATGGTTGTCGAGTTGCGGAAAAAGCCCAGTAAAACTAACTAACTAACTAACATATGCTTCGTAATTAGTTCGTTTTATCCTACTTTACAAACACAGTATCAAAATACTAAATATACATATTTACTACCAAAAATGTATACGTAAAGAGTAAACAATTATTCGATAAATACTCAGTAAATAATCACAAATGAACTTCGTAAAGCTATCCCTTTTCTCCTTCATAAAATTTAATTTCCTTGCGAATAAAATACTGTTTCAAGACTTTCAAGCTACGGAAAAGAATCTTGATGTAACTGTTAAACCCTTTTCGGCTGAACCGAGTTGGTCTAACATTGATAGCCCTATTTAAAACAATGGTATAAACCCGTTACAACATTTTTGGCAAAAGCTCCGTTTCAAAGTTTTCAGAACGTCGCCGTAGACATTCGCCAAATTGTGCAGTAAGACCACAAACTATCATCACCAGACACCGCATTTTGAAGCGTTCCCAATAAGCTTGAAATCACTGCACAAAAGTACAATAGGGATGATGACTGTAGTTAAAATAAATTATTTAACATTATGCACGACATAATACACGAAGAAATTATTACTAAGATGTAGATTGCTGTAATTTTTGTACAAAACTTCTATTTAATAAATTGAAAAGAACTTAAAAGTCATTTGGCAGTACTCAAACGTGACGTCACTTTTAAGTATTTCATATGTATAATCATATGTATAAAATTCCATAGTGGTGATCGTTTTGACAGTTCGAAAAAAGATGCTGATTTGGCTTGCCAGTCATCATGCCTATGTTTGACTTGTTATTTTATCCTTTGAAGATCGTCGGGAGATGCTAGATGCAGGTCGCTTCTAACCGGTGTATGTGGAGGTCCAAAGGGTTAGGTCTAAAGGGTTGGCAGTGGATATCTTATGGAAATGATGATGATGATTTGATACGCTATCCCAACTAGCAAAATATAGTCATATAGAAGTTGAGACAACGTTTTGCATATAACTTCTAGTCTAATTTGGTTGGTCATATAAACGTAAGGTAAACGGTTATAAAACGCGAAAGAGGCGCAAATTATAAGACTTATTGGTGAGATAAAGGTTAAATAAAGGTTTGCATGGCGACTTACATCGTTTATTAAAGGTATTGTAACGAAATAAAACTATGAAAACGGATAAACTCGCGTATATTAACTAATTTGGTAATTGGTAATTGGTATTGTAACGATTAAGGAATGACCAAAACGTTGTATAAAGAGTACAACAAAAACCTTTACGCGACCTAAATATCAAATAAATGTTTTATAACTGACCATTTTGTTTTATAGAAGGTTTAGTGTAACCCTTACTCATTGCTTATCGGACTCTTAAATTACGTAGGTAAATGTTTTTAAGTTTTATTTATAAAACTGCTTCTGACATTTATTTTAGATACGTGCAAAACTTGGTGTGTGTGTGACAAAAAAGTGTACGGAAAAATAATACAAGGTAATTTTATAAGTTTTGTAATAGAAATTATTGTTCTATATATTGAGCGTTTGCACATTTGGCGTGAGCTGAATTCGTATGGGAATGTCACTTTACCGTTAAAGTTTATGATGATATACAGTTTTTAGCTGTCGCGCTCTTAATATATCCGAAATACGTAATTATAATTTATAACATTATTTCTTCATATTTTATTATAGTTAAGGTTAGCCATTTTGGAACAAGTCATGGATTTATACTTATACGACTACAATATAACTTTATCTTAAGTAAAGGTTTTTATAACGACTACAAATTGTCTGCCATTACTAAGCCGCCATTACTAGTCCGCCACTTTGTTTGTACCGTTTCCACGATGTAATGTCCATGGTTTTTTTCTTTTAAATAGTACTGTGATGCTCACGAAATGGCGACTGATGTTTTATAATATTAATTTCAAATCGACTTTAAATTGCATAATGTTTTATAACCGTAACTAAAAATCAATTTAAAAACATATAGTTCAATAAAAGGAATATAACGGGTTCGGCAACAACTAAAGGTGTTTCAAAGTTTTTGTTTGACGTTAATATAACCAACTGTTGAATAAAAGGTAGATAACAGTCCCGCTGATACATTTTTGTCATATTGAAGTTACCCTCAATACCGCTATATAACTGTCGAGATAAGGTTTTATGATATCACTTATACAACAATAAAATTATGTAGACGTCGTAAAAATGACCTTATTACGACGGTTCTGTTTTTCAAAACCCTTTATAAGACGAAAACGTTTATACAACTTTGAACATCATTAAGTAAACGTTTTCTTTAAAACCTCTACATGATTGTTGTATAATTAAGTCGCAAAAACGTTTATTTACCATAGTAATTAGACTATTTGGTAGGACGACTAAACTATCAGATTTATAACGTTTATTTGACTAACAGGTTAACTAAAAACGACTATAAAAATCTTATATGGCTAAAGGTCGTATAACTCTTGATTTATATGACTTCTTTACTAGTTGGGATTCGCTCTGTGTCTTGAGTTTGCCGCCATGAGTTCACCGCGGGCTTATTTGTCCCGTTCGCGTTAATAATGGTACGTTCGCGCCAATACGCGAGTATGAGCGGGATGGATAGAATGTAAACACGCGTTAAAAACGTAGCGGCAGCTCATGGTACGGCTATGAGGACAGCTAATGACATTCGTTGTGGAAATCTTGGGAGATGCCTTAAGGTGCGTTTAAACAAAAAGAGCATTCGCTGTTCTAGCGCCCGTTCTACGAAATCAACCAATCACGCTTTGTGTACCGATCGAATTTCGTAGAGTGGGAGGTTAGAACAGCGAATGCTCTTTTAGTTTGAACGCACCTTTAGTAAATCTTTCGATTGAAATGGTGATGCCGCTCATAGTGGCGTATTGGTACTAGTCAGAGGTAAGGATACAGGTGATCTGTGACAACGAGTGATGACGCGAGTTGTTCCCCATAAGGCATTGCACGTTGTGGTTGCCAGCTGGGCACCCTTTGTCGGGTATAATGGGCGCCAAATAGGGTGTAACTGAGTGTAATTACAGTTACGGCACAGATAAGAGTATGCGGAGTGAGATCACCGAGTTAAGTTAAACGTTCAAAAGTTATAGATATATCAAATACTAAAAAAGTCTATCAAATAGCAAAAAATAAATGTTTTCTACTTATCGTTAATGGAGAGGACGCTACTTAGATGCGAAGACCAATCTTCGTAGGTAGTAATGGTAGTATTACAAAATCATTACCTGAATGTGGACGTTTTCTAGAAGAAATGGGATACCTACATAAAGTAAACTTTTTTGTAAAGCTAGCGGCTGAAGTAGCAAATTAGGCAAAATTATCACTATACTATTGTCTTTATACATTGATTTGTATTGAAGAAAAAGTTAGATTATATAAATGAATAAAATAAACAATATGTAGATGAATAATGAATAAAATAAACACTAAAAGACACTTTCACGTTCCTTGCAAGCTTTTACGAAATGGGCCCCTGACCGCAGACTACGGAACGCATCCAGTGTAGTGTGTAGCAAAGGCATTTTGCGGGTTAGTTCCTTGCACAATTTAAGAACGAATAATCCTAAAAAATTGTACGCACAATTTCAGTACAGATGGCCCACCGAAGTTTCGACCTGACAAGAAATGAACCACTTCTCGCACTAGTGCGTAAAAATCACCATCTGTAGTGAAAATACATTCCGAGAATAAATATGTAGTACACATTCTTAAGATGATCTATTCTGGGCAAATCCCAAGTACTATTTTAGCATAATTGGTTAATCTCGCAGATTTCGTTTTGGGTAAAATGTCCATTTATTCTTACCGCATGTAATTAAGCCTCGCCTTGCCATCAACCAGTATTATTACTTTGACAGCTTGTCTAGGCTTTCATGAGGTAAACTAGGCACCTTCTGGGAAAACTCACTCCATCGTAGGCCACGTCTCTGCCCTTGGCTAGTCTGTAGCCAAAAGTAAGCCCATTTCAAATAAAAAATAAAATTAAAAAAAACTTAAGCCCAGCTTTCCCAACGCTGTACGTGTACTTGCCGTATAACAATGGCGACTGAAGTTATCTGTGTTACACAGTATGTTAACGGCAGTAGCCGTACCATGACTTTGCAAGTATGGGTAACGTTAGGTTTTACTGTTTTACTCGATACGTAAAGCAGGCCATACACGTAAGGGTGTACCTGACAGGTTTGCCTGTACAGGTCAACTGTTCAGGTAAACCGGAGCGTGTATGTTACATAACTGTGCAGGTTTTTGTAACATACACGCTCCGGTTCACCTGAACAGTTGACCTGTACAGGCAAACCTGTCAGGTACACCCTTACGTGTATGGCCTGCTTAAAGCAAGCCATCGCGTTCGCTCCGATAATGTCAGTGCGAGCGCAATATAATGCATTACGTATCGAGTAACACCTAAGGTTTCCTTTATTTTACAGTTCATGGTACTGCTACAGTCGTACCATGACTTTGCAAGTATCGGTAACCGTTAGGTTTTACTCGTAACGTAAAGCAGGCCATCACGTTTGCTCCAATATTTGAGTGCGAGTGTGATAGAATACATTACGTATCGAGTAAAACCTAACGTATTATTTACTTTACAACTCATGGTACGGCTACAGGATGCTTAGACAAGTTGTCAATCGCTAACGCTTAATCGTCAATCATAAACGAAAGGCAGCTAGCTAACTGTCTATGTCACACTAATATGAAAGAGTAACAGAGAGGGAAAACTAGGATATGTTACTAAGCGCTAGCGATTGGCAACTTGGCTAAGCACCCAGGGTATGGATATTTAGATCATAGAGTGGATTAACATTTTATAAAATAGGTACGTATATCTTTCAAAAAAGTTTGGAGATTTATCATCAATGCTTGGCGGGGGTGCGCTGTTTTCATACTAAACGTCACGTGATACATGTCATTTAGTATGAAAACAGCTCAACCCGCCGAGCATTGTTTATTATACGTTAACTAGGCAGTTAACTAGCATTTACCTATAAGAGTAATATAATGTAACATGGTTAAATAATTCATAGCACTTTAACCTTTATGTCAAAGGAAATACCGCATACATCGACATACATGCATTTAAATTTGACACATACGCGAATGTCACATGTGGCAACCGCGTTGGGCAAGCGAATTTGTATATATTATTGACATCCATTGTACACTGCTCGTTACGGTAAATTTGTGTACACATGCGGACAAAAGAAGTGTGCAGCAAGCATTACATTTACTATAATTGTATAGAAAATTTGAACGGCATTCGACATTTTTATTTGATACTCGTAAGTAGCTTGTTATACCGTACATGTTGTAATATGACAGCAATATTACCAATTAGATACCTACATTTTTTAACATTATTTTTGTTTGATGCATGAAAGCGCATAAACAAATATTACAAGTGATTATTTGAAAGGTGGAATAGTGTTTGTCAATATACGAGGTATAACAAGGTACAAAATGATGCGTGACATAAGCCGCGATGGTATTTGGCTTTTATTATGATGCCATGATGGGACGAATGATTAATCAGTATTATAGTTATTAAAATTTTATTATATTAAGTTTTGTTAGGCACTGGCTAGATAAGCTTGAAAGGTAATGACAATTTTTGAGTTTTAGCTAGAATTGTTATATTATATGTTTGTAACTTAGTAATATATACGCGGATTATGAGGTGTGACATGTAGCTACATAATAAACACGCAAATCGACATAATAACCAATTAGTTGGCTACTTAAAGAAAACTTGGGTAAGTAAAATGTACATTACCTACCGTGGCCCGAATTTTTAAAAATGCGATAAGATTTAAGAAATGTTTTAGTTAAACCTACTGTGCCACAATGACCGGTCCTGCGCCACCCGCATCCAGCGGACTCCTGCGACCTTCACCAGGTCATCAGTCCACCTTGTGGGGGGCCTACCCACGCTACGCCTTCCGGTACGTGGCCGCCACTCAAGAACCTTCTCGCCCCAACGGCCATCGGTTCTACGCGCAATGTGCCCCGCCCACTGCCACTTCAGTTTAGCGATTCGGAGAGCTATTTCGGTTACTTTGGTTCTGCTGCGGATGGTCTCATTTTTAATCCGATCACGCAGAGAGACTCCTAGCATAGCCCTCTCCATTGCCCTTTGGGTGACTTTGAGCCTTTTTATGAGGCCCATTGTAAGCGGCCACGTTTCAGTACCGTATGTCATCACTGGCAACACACACTGATCAAAGACAATCTTGTGGCAATCTTTGGGATCAGCAGTGGACGTCTTTCGGCTGATATGATGATGATGATGATGAAACCTACTGTACACTTACATACATCTTCAACATGTAAAAAGGAGAAATCTTGCGTTTCTATTTTTTTTATAAATAAATGTTCCATGGCTTTGCAATAAACGTTCCTTGAAATGTCCTAAAGTGTATTTTTGCGTCTGAAAATGATAATGTCACAAAAAGGTGTGGACCTAATACGTTCCAGTTATAGATGCCTATTGGCACTAGGATTTGTCAGAAGTTGTTCTTGAATAGGTCTAGTATTTCACATAGGTGACACAGTATTAGGTAATGTCAACCAATTGGATCCTTAAGCTATTAAACTACCTATATCAAAGTGAGTTGAAGTGAAACAGTAAATCTCTTATGGTAATTGAGATAACTTCTGACCGTGTTCTTTGTATATTGTTAGAAAACCGCAAGATGCTACTGTATTTGCATAACAAAAATTAACCGCTTATTTGAATTGCGACTCTATCACCAAGCAATAAGATTCAATGTTAACGAATAGGGAAGAATACAACCCTGCTTATAAAAAATACATATATTCCCTACAGTTCCCAAACGCACGAGAGTAGGGCGCTCACGCACATTACACGTGAAACATTAGCTTGGTGATAGAGTCGCAATTTAAATAAGCGGTTTTTTTTATATAAATACAGTATACCTACAGTAGCATCTTACGATTTCTAACAATAGACAAAGAACACGGAAGTTATCTAAATTACTATACACTTATACAGTAATTTTGAAATGGTTCAAAGTTTCATTCTTAGTTGTTGTATCTATGTACTTTTACTAACTTTCTCACCAAAAGTGCGCTTCAATTTCATCTTCATTCTACAAAATTTCTGATATTGGGTATGTACCTATATTCACAATAAATGTAACATTAGACTCAACTATCTTGCTTGATCTAAAAACGATTCAATTATAGCAACAATTAATTTTAAGCGCACTCAAAAATACTCAATCTAACAATGACGTTATAACAAAGAGAACCTTGCACTTTGCCATTTTATTCTAATGGTGTCCTTTTTATTGACCATTAGGCACAGTTAGATATGCCCACGCTAACCAATTACCTACGGATTAATACAAACTTATCACGCCAAAATAACCTCCTATAGTAATAAGATAAAACTCAAATAGGAAAGTCAAATGATTACAATGGAGGAAATGAACGATTTTTATTTCATTAGCTGAAATTATTTACGTGGCGTTTACGACTATGTTAGTAATTAAAAGAGATTTTGATTGGTAGCAATTTTCGCGGTTCATTTCCTGCACCTGTCTGTAAGTTTATTATTTATATGTACAGTCAGCTGCATACAAAGTATGCATGGGGGTCTACTTTTCTCTGCAGCTGACTGTACATATTGTTTTGCAGAAGTCAGCAGGCCTAGCCAAGATGCCATTCAGCAATCGTATACGATAAGCGATAAATAAATGTATGAGAAAGACAGATTCGAACAAAAACACGTGAGCATATTCATACATTATTGTGGTCACTTGACTTAGTTAGTTAGTTATACTGGGCTTTTTCCGCAACTCGACAACCATTGTGCCTTTTTTGCGTGATAGCGAGGTAGCCCTATTCTAACCATCCAAGCTCCTCCACGAAACTCAGTGTATGTTTCAGGTTGCTAAATGCCTCCTTTAGTGTAAGTATATGTGGAGTCCCCAAGTGCCTACTCCTGTATGTGTATACCTCTACCTGTTTACAATTTAGAAGAATATGTTTTGCTGTTTCCTCCTCTTCCATGCAGGCCCTGCACATAGGACTATCTGTTTTGCCCATATTGTGCAGGTCCCGTGATCAATCCTACTGTTTTCCTCAGTTTGTGTCTGGGCGTTCTTAGTAGGGTTTTCGTGAGTTTACAGTTTAACTCGGGTAGTACTTCTTTGGTTTGTCTGCAGGAGACCAGGTCGTTCCAGCATTTATTGTGGAGATGTCGGTTATATAGACCTAGTTGGTTTCGTATGTATGATAAAGGTAGTGGTATGATGGGTTCCGGACCGTACGTCGGTGTCTCTGATCCTTTTATCGCCAGTTCATCCGCCGCATCGTTTCCTCTTGAGCCACTGTGTCCTTTTATCCATTGTATTGCACTTGACTTATGGCTTATCGTATACGATTGCCGAATGGTACCTTGGCTAGGAATGCAGGTGTCCATTGTGTTTGTTTGCAACCAAAGCAAATACAAAAGAATCTTTACCGTATCGTCAAATAACCAGCAGATCCTAAATTTGATAAACAAACACCTGCCGGATGATAAGCGGTAACCGTATCCTATGGACGCTAGCAACACGAGTGATGGACACTTGTTACAATTGTCACCTATTAAAGTGGTGGTTGGCCGTGTGGGGACGGCAGTAAGAATACATTTGTCACCACCCCAACTCCTCCTGCGGGTGTCGTAAAAGTCGACTAAGGGATTGAAGTGTCACTGATCATTATTTGATAAAAGAATGATGATGGGCAGCAGCGTCATCATAGTGGACACATTACTGCGATCGTCAATTCGCTTGCCCAGCATGGCGATTATAGGCATTTGCCTCCTGCTGCGTCTATACGCATAGTTAATAGGAGAGGCCTACGTCCAGCAGTGGACTATCATAGGCTGATGATGAAAGTGGTGAAATAGTGCCCGGTCTACCGAGTGACCTGTGTTTGTAAATCATACGCGTGAAGAAATTTAATACCGCCAAAAACAGTGTCAATAAGAAAAGCTGTGGGTAAGAGGAAATGTCGAAACAGCTACAATACAATATTGTGATATCGCTGTTATTGTTTGAGCCCTAACGGACAGCAATTTATCCCAACTCGAGTTTCGAACTAGTTTTGAAACCATTTGCAATAACGACCGGTGCGTTAACGTGAGGTGTTAAGAAACAGTACAAAGTTACTTTTGCTGTTGATAAAACCTTACTGTGAAAAGAATTTTACAATTTTAAATTCATACTCTTGGCATTTAAATTATTTTAAGGGCCTGTTCACACTAGCGATGCACTTGGGTGATTTAAAAGTGATTAGGTACTATACAAAAATTTCACACGGCGATATCGTCGCGAGTTCGCCGCGTGCAATTTCATATACATATAGAAATCGCCCAAGTGAATCGCTAGTGTGAACATGAACGCTACCGGTGGACTAGCTAGAATTCGCAGGATTTTCGAAAAGCTCTGCGCTATTATTTACATAATATGATAATAGAATAGAATAAAATTGAATACTTACTATATTTCACACCTTATAAAATAAAAACATAGTTAAAACAAACGAAACGATTGTATATAGAGGTACACAACAGGCGTTATTATCGCTATAAATCAATCTCTTCCAAACAAGCTTTGGGTAGCGGAAACAAATAATAAACAGAATAATTTTACGTACTTATACATATATAAAACAAAACTACCACTACAACGAAAATATGTAATATACTTGCCTGAGCCGCGACTCATCTATTTTAGGAAGCTGTTCGTTTTGTCCCGATGTTTGTTTATTTGTTTGTGCTCACAATCACAATTGAGCTAATAAAGTGTCGTTCTTGTACTTGTACCTACATAATGTAATTCGGATGACAATGCTAACTAATGATATCATGAGCTGGTCTGATGATGGAGTCGAAAGGTGACCACAGGAACTTAATAACGAAACGTTTCATTTGTTATTTAAAAGTTTTAGCTTTAATGATATAGAAAATATTATAAAAATAGTGAGGTAGCCACACATACATGAACACACTCATATACACACATACATACACAAGTTCATATATCTACACTATCTTTTAACGGTCTTCTGCGATACCGGCTGCGCCGAGTGCAGAGACCGGTAACATTTTTGTGCAAATAATATGGAAATAAATGTCTTATGTCTTAAACAACGTTACCGTTACAAGTCTGGGCTACCTAGACAGTAGACACCTGCGGCCCTATCGTGAACACCGAAATTCGTAAATTTCGGGGATTTGTCTCTAGTCATTAGAGTGACAGAGAAAAATCCCCGAAATTTTCTTATTTCGAAGTTCGCGGTAGGGCCGCTGATGACTAAAGATATCTAGACAGTGGGCTATAATAAGCGCATGTAAAAAAAGTCAAAAAATTAATCTTAAACTTTAAGCTTACAGCACCAGAGCAACCATCAGCAAATAATAATTTTGTCGTGCACACCTGTGGAAATTGTTTAGTTATTCCGTTTATTTATTGGCAGTGATTTGATAAACATTTACTATAACGCTTTTAAGGTAAAATCGTGAGCAATAGATAAGAATGGAGTTGGAAATAAATCTTAAAATACTAGTGGGTTTTAGAGACTTACAATACCAAACACAATGTTAAATAAACTGAAGTAGGTATGAATAAAAAGTAGGTTTGTGGGTAACGCTTGCACGTTGCACAGGACAGTTCTATGACCGTTGGGATCGAGAAGTGCCGGAGTGGTTTGTCAGTCTGGCAAAAAAGCAGCCTCCTGCGTCCTCCCACAATTTAGACATATGACATTATGAAAATCGCTGAGAGACGCTGGATGCAAGGCGCTTCCAACCGCTATAATTATATAGAGGGCCAATCTATTTTCAGCAGTTGGACGTCTGATGGCTACTCATTTTGCCTTAGTATGAAAACAACTCACTCCCTGCGACCATTAATGATGATATGGGTAGGTAAATAATAATACAGATAAATGATGTTTTTTTTTCTGCTTACCTCAGTTTCTTTATTTATTTTTCAATAGAAGTAGCACCGTAAAACCATACAACTATAGTCCAGTACTACAACTATGGTCTACAAGTTCAACTCGTAATTAAGCATCAATGGAAATCTTTAATTTTGGTTTTCACTAAGTTTTTTAATCATTAATGAGGAGACTTTGTGTAACAACTGCGTCAATAATATAATAATTACACTAAACCGAAGATATTTGACTTAATTATGGACCATAGCTGGGAGCTTTTGGACTTATAGTTGGGTAGTTTTACGGCATCGATCCTTGTAACATTATAAATATATTTGGTATCTGCTCGAAATTGTGAATTGGTTCTTGGAAATACTTAGTTCACACAACATTAAGCATGTGACCTTTGACCGTTTGAGCAAGTGCAAATAGCCCATTTAAATCGAAACTATAATAGATAAATATTCACGCATAGCAAGGAAACTTAATCCTGCAAGAATCGACCAATGTTTTAGTAGTTAGTTTAGTTTGGCAAGTTACTTCCGTAAAAGCAAACTTTAAAATGCAAGGAGTTGGTTTCCAATACAAAATATGAATTACATACACAGCGTTTTTTATTGATAAAATTAGTTTACTCGTACTAGGCTATATTTCTTCACTTCTTCTTATCTAAAACATTCCGTAGATCTGACTCATCTCATATCGTCTTGATAAGTACACACAACACACACACCCATCCATACACTTTCAGAAACATCTCACTCTATTCTGCAGTGGAAGTGTATCCTGCAGTTTAGATGCCACTGGGTGCTAATCAAAGGATAAGCGTGACTTCACGTGCAGCGTCTGACGTCAAAATTGCATAAGTTCCACAACAGAAACTACACGAGGTTGAGAATCTAGGAAAAATAGGAAAAATCTTAATATCGCGTTTCAGGCCATTTTCTACGCGCTAAAACGCCATCTAGTGCGCCACTCTATTATGGTGCGTTTAAACCAAAAGAGCATTCGCTGTTCTAGCGCCCGTTCTACGAAATCAACCAATCACGTTTTGTGTACCGATCGAATTTCGTAGAGTGGGAGGTTAGAACAGCGAATGCTCTTTTAGTTTGAACGCACCTTTACACTAAAACGAACTATGTGATTGATGTTTTAGGATTCGTAAATAGAAAAGCTTGCACTATTTCTCAAAGAAAATATAATGATAGTTAGCTCAAATCAGGAGCTTCGACACTGAAATAACTATCAGTACATAGTATAAAATAAAGTCACTTTTTCTGTCCCTATGTCCCTTTGTACGCTTAAATCTTTAAAACTACGCAACGGATTTTGATGAGATTTTTTTTAATAGGTAGAGTTATTCAAGAGGAAGGTTTTTATGTAGGTATAGTACCCGTGCAAAGCCGGGTCGCTAGTAATGAAATAAACTATAGACTCTGTGAACTGTGGAGTACCTACTTATCTTTGGCGTAACCTTTGGTATTTATAAATTATTTGTAAAGATTTTATTAACAATAACTATATGATACAACAAAGAATGTCAACCTTACTGTAACCGGTTACGCTCATTGTCTAACATTGTCACTTCTCATCACACGTTGATTTAGATCTTAGGTCCAAGGTCCAATTATTCTAGCACTCAATGACCTTTACCAATCTAATTTTAATACGGCTGTGGGAACACTATAAATTTGAATTATCTGGATATTTTGTGCGCGTAGAACTATTTTACTTAGGCCTTTCCTTCCAAGGTATCTAACACCATGGACATTTATAATTGGTAGTTATATTGAGGTTCATCGTCAACATCATCAGCCTTTGATAGCTGGACGTAGGCCTCTCCCATTAACTATGCGTATAGACGCATTATGAGATAGATGCCCATAATCACCACGCTGGGCAAGCGGATTGGCGATCGCAGTAATGTGTCCTCTATGATGACGCTGCTACCCATCATCAATCTTTTATCAAATAATGGTCAGTGACACTTCAATCTCTTAGTCGACTCTTACGACACCCACAGGAGTTGGGGTGGTGACAAATGTATTCTTACTGCCGTCACCACATGGCACTATATTGAGGTTATTTCAGTAATTGGTTAGGACTACGTCCAGTTTTTTTCTTACCTTCAACACGTCGCCTTGGCATTTGGAAAACTAATTCAAGTTTTAATGCCCGATGAGTGATATAATCTAGTTTAAAGATAAGCTTGTCCTTGGTAAGACAATGGTAAAACTTCTCACTGTTGATTAGTAAAGGTAAATTAATGCTGGCTCACTACCGGAATGAGTAGTGAGAATATGTAGGTGCGGTCAAATACTTATTCAATTAAACACCAGCTTGTAGAGGTTATAGGTGATTTCCTGTATTTTTGCTGGGGTTTGTAATAATTACCTATATGATAATAAATTGAAATTAATCTTTAAGAATAATTTAGACACGTAGCAAAATAATGTACCATGAAAATATAGAATTTAAAAAAAAAAACACTTATTTCTGTCTATAATACTTACTGCAGAATATAGCAAGGCAATCTAGATAACCTACGTAGCAATACTTTACTCGCCTCGATTCGTTGAGGCAGTTATGTGCTTTAGGGTGCGGCTCCACTGACGCGGTGCTGTGCAAAATTGACCAATTACATTCTTAAAATTCAAAATTCGAAACACTGTGATGTGGTCCCATTGGCCGGTCCCATAGCTCCGCTCCACTCCGCATCAGTGGAGCTAATACTGAACAAATTCAGCAAGAACTTATTGAGACATATCTTGTTCATATCAGAATTTAAACCCAAATAGCGTGGCGTGTAGTGTATCGAATCATACGCATTTCACCGCCATAGCTATCTGGTTTTGCAACGCGTACCTTTAACTGTGGAAAAATTGTCACGTTTTTGACATCAAAAGTTTTCGAAATGGAACCAGTTCACACAGATCGCGATCTGACAATCGTAACACCTATTATTTTCGAGTAATTCCTTACGTAAATAATGTGTTGATTTGTGTCAGCCAGTCACAATGTTATGAATTAGATTTGTATCTTATCATTCTTATCTATATGGGATCTTAACTTACTCTACATACATTGAATCAAGATTTAGCTATTTTTGGCCAGAGGCAACGTACGGGAGTTTCATTGTTTCAAAACAATGCACAGGTAGAGTTGGTTTTCGGTGTCTACCTACGGGAATAATATGGCTAATAATATTTTGGATAATTTGTGCAAATGAAGGTCAGTATGAACAATATGAACATAATAATATTAATTAGGAAAGAAAATAAATTATCCAAACGGATATGATACATAATCCGGCGATACAATACATTTATTAACCGACTTCAAAAAAAGGAGGAATGAATTTTTTTTTTGTTGTACCTATGTATGTTACCTGATATCTCCGAGAATAGTGAACCGATTCTAAAAATTCTTTTTGTGATCGAACGTGTATTACCCCGAGATGGTCCCATTGGCACCAAGTTGGGGTCTGATGATGGGATCCTGGAGAAATCGAGGGATCTCTTCAAATGTTATAGGTACATGTATGGCGCTTTTGGTAATTTTCATTCATTTACAAGAATTTGCATTCAGAAAGTAGGATTTGAGGAAACCAGTGATGGAAACAAATCGGGAATCTTGGAGAAACCGGTTGAAGTCGGTTTTTTAAATTTTTAATTTGGTGATTATTTTAATATATTTATTGCATATAAAGAAACTAACTTATCTAAGAGGAATTCTCCAAGCGTTAGTATATTTTGTAAGGTTTTTTTTATATATATATATGAATCATATACATATTCACATTATTTTATTAATTTGCACAGAAAATACACACAGATAATATATGTATACAATAAGTCATAAAAAATACACAAAATTCTTAAAACTAACTAAAACGAAAGTAATACCAACTAAACTAACACATCCCCCAAGTCGATTTTTTTAGCTTTTGGTATAAGTTGGTACCGACTCAAATGTATATTTTAAACGTCAAATGAAGCGATCGACGTTGTCTTTAAATCAATTTTGTAGTTTAGATACACATTTCTTTTACACAAAACTACTTTATTTCATGAAATGCTACAATCTCCCTGAAATCGATATTAAATATTTCATGAAATACTTGTAAGAGAACTACCAGAATGTTTCGGAAATTTCAAATACTTATGTTCTGCAACTAAACGTGATGCTGCCATAATTTTATTATCCATGAATAATTTATTTAAAACGACTTTATTACGCGACTAAACGTGCGCTACGCAAATATTTCTACTTGCTTTACTTTATTTCGTCTATTACTCAATACTACAAAATCGAGTTCAGAAAAACAAAAACAATCACTTCATTGGGGCATCGATTACGACTGAATTACGTAAATCAATATCACGAATCGATGGCCATTTTTATATAGACACAAAAGCTTTTTTATTCCTTTGCTTACTTTTAAGTTTACTCAGATTAGTTCCAGATTAAAGGGTAAAATTGGAACCGGATAAAACATTTTTTGTCATTATCTGGGTCAACAGATAATTATAGCGTTTTTTATAAGTGGCAGTAGGTACCTACCTATCTGTATATGCCTACATTTCGTATATGTTCCCAGTAATGGGTAGTACCTATAGAATCTGTTCGAAAAAGTTCAAGGTCTGGTAAATGGTTTACAAACTGTCTATTTAAGAAGGCATTTCTTACTCGTGGGACGGATTGAAGAACGGGAATCATATAAATCGTTAGAAGAGATCCATATCTGCTGGAATCATGATATGAAGATTTCGAACTCCAACTATACTTCAACCCCTTAGTCGACTCTTACGTCACCCACGGGATGAGTTGGGGTGGCGACAAATGTATTCTTACTGCCGTCACCACGCGGCGTACTCGTAAATACAGGAGGTCAGTCAAGGACAAAAATATGTAGGTATACACTTTTTTACTTACGCCTGCAGTGCAAGTTCAAAAAGTGTATATATATTTATGCCCTCGGCTGTACAATGAGTACCTATTATACAGTAAAAACCTTAAATTTTCTTCCAGAATCTATCAAAATCGAGAATACGGTTTTTTTGTATCTTATTGATACCTAAGATACCTAATATTGATACATGCGAACTCCTTTTTTTTTACTTATAAAATTTCAATTTTATTTATAAACAAACTACAATTAGGTACATACAAAATTAAATTTCAAATGTATAACCAGACTAAAACTAGATCTTCTTCTTTCTTCTTTGTCCTTCCCTTGTCCCATCTACTTGGAGTCGGGTCTCCTTAATCGGGTGCGCCAGACGTTTCTGTTCTGGATTGTCATATTTCGAAGTCCTACCAAATCCTTTTTAATCCTAAACTAAAACTAGATAAAATCTAAAATAAAACTAAATAAAATCTAAAATTAAATCTAAAATTACTAATATTTTGAAATTACTCCACGAAATAAACACTCTGTCAAGTATTACTAACATTTGATAATACCTCATTCTTCACGTTACCTAACACTCGACTCAAATTACCACGAATATGGGAAACTACTGCATAATACGAAAAAAAACATATTTATTGACACAATAACAATGGCAATCCGCGACTGGCGTTACTTTGGCAATGCACGCTGGCAACGTTTCCATTGTCCAATACGAAACAATACACATAAGGTACTATTATTGAATAGGCATATCATTAGATTTACTTAAATCAAAATTTCACATCAAACCATCCACCACAGGTTTTATCAAAAGATCATGCATAATATATAACAATTAAATAATCTGCAACCATCATATCTATCAATCCAACCAATCAGAACCATCATAATATCATTTATGATTTATTTATTAAATAAGGATATCATTATATTTCATCATATCATCATCATAAGCCTATTATGATAGTCCACTGCTGGAAGTAGGCCTCTCCTATTAACTATGCGTATAGACGCATTAGGAGGTAAATGCCCATAATCACCACGCTGGGCAAGCGGATTGGCGATCGCAGATAATGTGTCCACTATGATGACGCTGCTGCCCATCATCAATCTTTAATCAAATATGGTCAGTGACACTTCAATCCCTTAGTCGACTCTTACGACACCCGCAGGAGGAGTCGGGGTGCTGATAATTGTATTCTTTCTGCCGTCGCCACTCACGGCCACCACACGGTCATTATATTTACTAAACTTAAAAATTTCACATCAAAACATCCACCACAGGTTTTGTCACAAGATCATGAATATAATAATTAAATAATCCGCAACAAGCTTCGTTATCAAATAAAAATAATTGATAAATAAAAAAAAATCTAGCATATTTCCTACTCATGCCAGGTGCTTACCCTGACCTAAATGTTTCAAAAATACTCGCTGGATTGCCGCTTTGGACTGTCAAAGCTATAAGTTGGGCCAGCATTCTGATACGAATTACGAACCAGACCTAGGTCCTAGGATCGCAACCCTATGACCCCTAGTATTATTGTATCAAAGTACATCACATCACTTTAATCTATTTTATCAAACTGTAGAACTTATAGAAAACTGGCTTTCAGGTTGCGTCTAATAAAAGGATAAAAATATAGCGAGGGTTGGGTGGTCAAACCCGATAAGTCTAGCAAACCGGTTTTAAAAATACGAACTATATGACATTAACATTATGTTCTAATTTTAATGAAAAAATATCTCGACTTATCGGGTTTGATCTCACAAGTCACAACCCTCGATAGGTACCTACGATTTTATTTGATATTTTTCATTACATTTTCTAAGCGCGCTGTTGCTTGCATGCATGCATCTCGAGAGTTATAGCTTTTTCATCCGTTCTTGTGAAATTGAAATGGTACAATGGAAACAGTATAAATATAGGTACCTAATTATACGTTCTAGTCTCATCTCACGCTGTATGAGCCATTGTTTTGTCTAATTTAACTCTACAATCTAAAATAATGACCATATGTGGAACTCAAAAAATTTTCAGGCTTCACGCATCTCGAAAAATCGTATTTTAATGGTAGTCTAAATTAGAGGCTGGCTCAATTGGTTTCTACTAGAAAGAGCAGTACTCAGGAAGTAGAACACTTTTCTGTGAGGCGAATTCTAAAGGATAACAAGAATACATGGAATGAGTGTACACTCAAGAGCAATAAAATAGAAGAGTAGGTAATAAAACAGGGCTTATTTCAATAAAACATGTACATGTTCAAAAAACACATTATTTTTCTATGTAATAAATCGTGCCGGAGATAGATAAATGAACTTTTTACTAACTCATCTTAACCTGATATTGAAAAATGTTTTTCAATGATTACCTTGATTTTAATATATTTCTCCTATTCCATCCCGAATTTTAGACATTATTATATCATTATTTTATGCTTCATCGACAACAATGTATTAAAATCTATATAAATAAAACGCCAATTAATTTCAAATTAACGGCTCTTAAAAATTAATCATACTTAGAAAATCAAGCAAGTTTTTTATTTGTTTACATTCAAATCAAGGTCAACGTAATTTTACCAACGCGTGACATTGCAAACAGCCGATAACAGAGGCCAATTATCAAACCCGCGAAAACTGCATAACTAAGACATAAGACCAAACGCTAACAAAATTATCCAATGAAAACATTTCACAATGTTCATTGAGCAGAAGGTTGATGTCGACACCCCATTCACACTCCCTTAACATTTAACAACCAATATTGTCACTTGTCATCTAATTTTTCTCGAAGAATTCGTTCCTGACCTTTCTGGGGTGACAATGAATGTTTTGTAATACCTAGGCCGATAGTTGAGTTGCTAAAATATTGTGAGCAAACGAACGTAATACAACTTGGTCACTTTAGATACCTACCTAAATCTGATTTTT
>JALPQI010008197.1:0-38489 GCA_025490895.1 Thaumatotibia leucotreta
ATTTTTTCCATTTTCCTACAGAAAATGCAACAAATCAAATGTCGAAAACAATACTATGTGTCAAATGTTTATCTCTCTTTTATAAAGCAAATGTACTAATAAGTCAATTTACGTCAATGATATTTTGTGCGGTAAGTGTCGAGAGATTGTATACCTACACACTAACTTTATGTTCACACTGCCCTGGTACTTTATTTGTATGCCAGTAACGACTACTTCTGAACAAAATATTTTTTTGGCATGACGCACGATGATTTATGGAAATATTTTTATTTATGTATACAGTGGACATTAGTGGCTATGTATGCATATTTTTTTGTAGGTGTACCTCCGCGTGAAATAAAAAAAAATATGGAAATAAAAACAAGAAACCTTTTTTTATTATGAAAAATAAGGACAAGATGCAGGTTAAAAATATGAATTTTGTAGTTTATTTTATTGTTATCAAACACAATTTTGTTTGGTTGATCTAACTTGAACAGTTTACGAAATATGCCACTTTCAACGGCACCCTGTATATTTTACATTATCTTGAATAACTCTGAAACAAAAGAAGATCTAGAGCTGATATTAAGCATGGAGTATTCTTAGGTCCTGCTAGTACACCACCTAAAATATTGACCTCATCCGTGGGGAAAGGCACCACTTGTTCGGTAAGGCTGCTAAACCCTTTAGGACCTAATCGGAATAGCAATGCGTCAGTTCCAACTGTCAAAAACCGACAAGCAGAACCTAAACTGAATGTTTAAATGTAAATCGCATTACGAGATCACGGCAGCCCCCAGGTCTGGTTTAAGTCTCCTTAACCGGCTAAAAAAATAACTAAACAAACCTACCTGCTTTGTTCTAAACAAATCCAGAAAACAACCATCAACTTATGTGTAATTGCTCTCATTTGATAGAATTTCACTTGCGCAAATGAATAAATAGCATACTTACGATAGAAACACAAACTAGTTTGAACATTTTCACGATTTCTACGGTTTTCACTTGAAGCGACGGGCGTCCGTGCCTTGTTATGTCAATTCGCGGACTGGTCAGCGAGGCGAGACCCGTGTCTTTTGTAGGACATCTGATGCGCGATTTTCTTCAAGTGATACATGCTATGAAACGCATTTAAATGCGTACATAACTATATTATACATGTATACTATCATTTTAGTAGTTCGAGGCGAGCATTTTCACAAAAATAGCTTTGTTTACGTCTTCCCGACCTACTTCTGATAATACTCCGTCCAATTATTGGCATGTTGATATTCCAATCTGCTTAATCAAAACTCGGTGTCATAGAATAGCATTAAAACTGTCATGACATGATTCTAACTTCAAACAGTTCAATCAAACCCACGATGTCGTCCTACTGCGCAGTAGACCTACTGCGAACATAGAAATTCGTAAATTCTTGGCATCTATTTCTGTATCTCCAAAGAAAGCTTTATTTAAGTGATAGATAGCTGCCAGATAATTACGAATTTAGAAATTCACTGTACGCTTACAGTACCTACAATTCTTACGCCCCTCATGACGACCGCAACACCATATTATTATAGGACAATTAGGACATCAATCGCAAATTGAGAGATAAGCACAGAACCAAATACTATAACATCAGTTACACGCTAGTTCAGGCGTCAGGCAAACTACCGCGAAAATCGAAATTCGGAAATTTCGAGGATTTTTGTCTGTCGCTCAAACGAAGGCGTCATTAAAGTGAGAGACACAAATCCTTGAAATTTACGAATCTCGTTTTTCGCGGTAGGGCCGCAATTAACTCCATCAGTCCTATTGTCTATTGACTGATGCCAGGCGAATTTGAACTCTGTGTCTATGAACTAATGTGATACTGATGCAAAATGACTTAAAACTGACCATCTTAAACGCTGGCTATGAAGATAATAAAAACAACTATAGCCGTAACATGAGCTGCCGTCGTATTATTAACTTGAACTTACTTTCTATCTGATTAGCTTGCACTATTGCTATTACGAGCCGGCGCCGGTGGAGGGACATAGTACCTACCTAAAATAGTTGTAAGCGGCGGCAGATCAAGTTGACGATCACAAACATGTCAAACATTTTGGGAAATGTGGTGATTCTTGCTCAGCATCATTGCCTCTAATCCAACCAATTTTTATCAAAATCGAAGACTTGATCCAAATGTACAAACTTGTCTAAAGTTATAATAATAATATTTTAGCCTAGGGTAAGTTGTGGATCAATGACACAACTAAATTTCAAACCATTGTATCTCTGTTGTTTTTGAAGTTACGAGTGAGATATTGTGTTCGAAGACAAACAATTTAGTTGGCTATCGAATCGCATTCTTGGTTTCTACTTATTTTCAATAGTATACGTGTTATACAACATAAAACAAAAAATGAGATTTGTTTCATTGTGTCCTCGTGCATGTATTCAATGAATTACCTGAATTTTTACATTGAAACAGATGTAATAAATTGAATGAATTATGAAACAGACTTAACCAACATTGGAACTGTGTTATATGAAATATATATATATAAGTACGCTTGCAATGAATACAAAACAAAGGAAAGTTAATAATAACGGTAGGCTGGAGTAGGTTTAGTTTAGTAGGATTCCAATTTGTTAAATGATTAATAAGACCACTGAAAGATATATGAAACCGAAAGACTGTTTCATTGTATACAACCCAAGTTTCATTGTAACTTAACAATGTCGTCGATAACTACGACATATTGCAAAAAAAGTTATGTTTTATTTGTTTATTTGTTTAGTCCTCGTAGTATGACTGCAACCCAGTCGAACGCGGGAGGGTCCTGGGCATCTCCACGATAGATATCATACACTTTGTGACAACATGAATATCATGTTGTTTTATTGTGTACGTATGTTTTATTGTTAAACATATTACTTAAACTATTGCCATCAATTTTTAAACTGTCCTATCTCAGCCAATTTGAAAGTTAAAAATCGTATATTTTGCCATAGAATAGACTAATAGTCATCATTCTTTATGGTGTGTAAAAAGTGGCTCTAATCCTCAAAATTGCGTATATATTCTTAAAATGTTTTTGAAAAAAGTGTATTGTTTCAATGTGTACTATTAAATAGTGTTCAGTGAAACACCGTGAGCTGTTTCATTGTAAACAAAAAAATATCACGGGTAACCAACATTGAAACAGAGTTACATATTATGTAACTCTGTTACTGTTGTTTATTAAACAGTAGCCAAATAGATTATTATATATATATTATGTGGTTGTTCTTAGTAAAAAGTACTGATTCTTGGGAAGATTAATTTATTAACGAATCTTTATGTCATTGGCGCATTCAGCAACCGAAATTTTTTATGAAAACAATGACATATTCATACAATCTGTAATAACAGAATATTTTAAAAGATAAAAAATATGTTTTATGACCACTATTACTACGCATACAATTTTACGAAATAATTTTATAATATATAATATAATTATACTAGTCACCAAAAAATATTAAAAATGTTCTACTTAGACTCTCTTGTACCACCCGGGTTTAGCCACATAACCAGGTATTCACCAGCAGGAGCTAAAGTGACCATTTTATTGTACATATAAAATTTGTCACTCTAGCTACTGGTCAGTGTTTAACCCTAGGTTATACAAGTGGGCCTTAATAGGTTGATAATGAGATGCTAAACATGAAACATGTTTAAATGAACAGTCTCATAGAATAGTAAACAATTTGGAACCTTTTGCAATTTCACATTCGGTGTACAATAAAACTATACAGTACACAGTACACAACGAAACGTGGACCTGTTTCATTGTACATTACATAAAAATGTTTCATTGTGAGACACCAGGGTATTATTATAAACTAAATAAAACATCGAGGCCAAAACTTGAACAAATTTTAAAAGTATATAGCTTAAGATATACTTGAATATATATACAATACGACAAAAATATAAATACTACCAAAATATTCTCTGTATTCTTGCAAAAAATTACGAAACATAAATAAAAATTTTTACTTTTCCTGGTTCAATTCGCTTTGAAGCATGTAGCAACGCCGTGCTCCTTCTGCGATCGTCGCTCGCACCCTGGGGAGTTGTGGAGGGTCCCTAAGCTCGTCCTTGTTTGATAGACGGGGCTAGCCGTTAAGGTCAGGTTTCCGAGATATCGCTAAGTTTCATTGTGTCCGTTTGTGTCAATGTTCCACAACTAACCCTATATAATGTACCACTGCTGGGCACATGCCTCCTCTCATATATGAGAGGGATTGGGCTATAGTCCCCACGCTGGCCCTAAGCGAATTGGGAACTTCACATACACCTCTGAATTTTTTCGCGGATGTATGCAGGTTTCCTCACGAAGTTTTCCTTCACCGAAAGCTAATGGTAAATATCATCTGATATTCCGTAAATAAGTTTCGGAAAAACTCATTGGTACGAGCCAGGATTTTAACCCACGACCTCCGGATTGAAAGTCAAACGTCTAAACCACTGAGCCACCGCTTCTGAAGTTATGAATATTATATTTTTGTCTGATAGCCGTCGTCTTAAGGTTCCAGAAAATGCATCTCTTTTATTTTTATTTCCTTTAAATTATTAATAATCTTTTTTTAAGTGAGTGAGGTGACGTTTGTGCAGTTTTATGGATGAATAGAGCCTAATGCGTTCGTCCGCAAGTACCTACAATGAAATAGAAAAAATCTGTCAATGTCAATCTGTCACTCGTATCATTCTATTTTTTTTTCTATTTCATTGTACTTGTTGCAGACGAAAGCATTAGGCTCTGTTCAGCCATAAAACTGAACAAATATCGTCTCACTCACTTAAAAAAAGATTGTTAATAAATTATAGGACATAAAAATAAAAGAGCCTGATTTTCTTGAACCTTAAGACAACGGCTATCAGGGAAAAATATAATCTTCATACTTTCAGGAAACTTTACATAATTGGCTATGTAAAGTTTTCTGAAAGTATGAAGATTATATTTTTCCTTGACAGCCGTTAGACGCTAGGTTAGACGCAGAAAAACTGTAGGTAATACTAGAATAACATTGCTCGACGTATTTCGCTAGGCGTAATGAACATTTATTGTCATTATTGCTAAGAGTTATAATTGCGTTTCCATGTTCAGTGGGAAGGTAGTTAAAGTAGTACAGGAACATTTCTGAACTCAAGGCTATATTGAATTACCTGCACATATAGATAATATTATTATTTACTGTAAGCTTACTTAGCTGTATGTGAAAGACTACAGACTACATTTAACCCTTCCGAGCATAGTAACTATCAACCATGTAAAAAGTGGTTTTGTGGTCCGACCATACTGGCTAAAATTAAATAAAGTTTGTGGTAGGTACATGTAAGTTTTCCATCTTCTCATCTAATTATATTCAATATAAATTTTGTTTCAGTCCCGGGCTCTAGCACTGGATTCATGCAGAGATTTGTCTACTACGCGAATACAGCGAAATGAAAATTATTAAATTGCATTATACTTACTCATCTAATGCATTTTCATTTTTATTTATAAATAAATGTGAAGTTTCAGTCTATCGCTTCTAATCGTTTACGTACCTGTAGGTAAATATAGCAACTTCCGATAGATAGGTACGACGAATTAAGATAAAGTATAACACACAGTATTTCTTATCTAGAATAGAAAAAATGATATCACAAATTCACACTAACTCCTTTATGTCACTTTATGAACGAGTTTATGTACTCCCCGGCCATAGATTCTAGAGCAGGAATAAATATCGCGCATAGAGTCGGTAGTTCCCCGACTTTACGCGTAAACTATGGGTGTGTTCCACTTTTGGTTTGAGATTTTTAGCGGAATTGTGCACCCTTACAAGTATGTATATTACGATATATACATTATCTAAATGAGTTTTATAACAAGGGAGAGACTTAGATACTTAAGTACTTATTTTTATTAAGGTATTATTAAGGTAGGTTGTAGGAACGTTTTTTCAGCGAACTAAAATAATTATATGCTTCATCTGCCTTGAATCAATCGGCGATAGTAAACATTGAATCTAGAATGAAGCGAAAGACACTAGATTATAATAAAATCGCGAGCGTAATGAGAGATTTAGGCGTTAAGTTCTGCTTTTCAGGCCGGATTCGAATAGAAATACACCTTAACTGTCTCTGTCACTCCAACGAAGGCGTCATAAGAGTGACAGAGAAAAATCCCCGAAATTGTATAACTTCGGTGTTCACGATAGACCCGCTGTGTATCACCAGTAGAACAATACCAATGAGGGTTTTCGATAATTTTTCTACCACCAGGGCGGCGCTTCGTACGCACCTGGTCTCGACAGCTGTCAGATTCATACTATTCATAGGCACCTGGGCCTAAAATATTGAAATTCTATTTTATTTGGAAGAGAATTGATTTTGTAATGGATTACGACTAATACATGGTCGTCGAACTGAAGATTGAACTCTAAAACAGGCGCTTAAAGTCACTGGTATTAAAAATAATTACTATAACTTTGTTAGTTTCATGAGAATTGACTTGGAACTATTTTATTTATTTATTTTAGGTAACAATATGCCTAAAGTAATGGTTTTCAGAATAAATAAACCTAATAAATATGTTGAAAATTAAATGCGCGTATTTATTTTGACAGTTCGTTAAAGGGTCGGCTCAGTGCTGCCATCTCACCTCCCCATAGCGGCAGAAAAAGTATCAAAAACCCTCATTGCTAGGCTAGGGTAGACTAACGAGCTACTGAACCACAAGTCATCGATGTAAAATATCTATTTTAAATAATTTTGTTTATAATTTTTAAATAAAAATAGAATCTCCGGATCGAGGACCCAAGGTTCACCGCAAATGCTGGAAAAACGTAACTCTCTCCAAGAATATGAGTATTTGCGGGATTTTGTGGACTCGACAGCAGTGGCAGCAATGCCTGCCCTTAATACTATTCTATATACACATAATATGTGTATATAGAATAGTATTAAGGGCAGGCATTACGTTATTACATTATGTAGGTACTAGGTACATAGGTACCTATGCCTTTGTGGGTTTATAAAAAATATGTGTTCTTTAGTCATGGTTGTTTTCTACGTACATAGTTTATTACCAGATTTTTTATTTTTTTCCAAGAGACAAATATGTACCTATAGATAATCTTATACGGGTGCCCGTCTCTTCGCATAATGTTCATTGTGCAGAAAATGTTTTGGCCGAAACATTTGGCATATTGTTGAATGGCATAATAATCGTTTCGCCGAATTATTTTTATGCATACACAAATAGAAGTCTGGAAGTAGCCCCCAGCATGAAAAAAAAACACTACAAAATCATGTAATTCACCTGGATAGATTCGTTAGGTATATTTTGTCCCTTAGAGCGGAAATAGGAGCCCCGTTAGGGGCTCCGTCGATATGTTAGCGGATCGTAATACTACAAATAATAAAACACATTTTTGAATATAAAAAAAACTGCAATTTTAGAATGTACAATATTAGGATCATCAAACATATCCATAATACAATTTCAGCAAATGAATGTTAGACACAATAAGCATTAGGATGAATATTTTTTCGGACAAACGACTTTAGGCGCTAAAACTTCGACACATGAAAAATATGCGAAATAATAATTCTCGGTGAAACTATTTTCGGCGTTAAATTGTTATGCGACAAAATATTCGGGACAATATTTTTATGCGATTCGATATATACCCATCTTATACATATATATTATTGTCTCTTGGTAAAAAAATGTCCCATGTTTAAGTATGTATACCTACTACTCGTAGTAAATAAGATTAGTACGGGTTTATTTATTTCCATCGGTTTCATCTCGGGATATCATGCATGACTAAACGAAATTTGATACGAATGAAGTATCGTTAATAATTTTTAGAGTTACCAATTAAAACAAGCAGACACAGTAGAGTTGCAAATGAATAAACATAGATTGGAACGCAGCTTTTTGTAACTACAAAATACGAGTATGTAGATAACGAACTCTTATATATAGGTGCAGTGCATTAATATAACAATCCTTTGCTGAAACGCATTGTACGTATTACTTGGTCAGTGTATTCTGTGCGAAAGGTTGTGCCTACGCAAAATATATCGAGTTCAAATAGTTTTTTAATTGTTTCATATTTCAGTGTTCGGCAATTAGAAATCAAGATCCTGAAAGTAAGTATGATTCAGGATTTCTTATTTTAATTATTATAAATACGTACCTACATCGAAATGTGATAATACCTTGTGTAGTTTTGTGGGCATCTCTTGGTATTGGTAACAACGTTCACAACGTAAATTCCCTTTTGTAGGTTTTTCGAGGGCAGATACCGAACGAGTATCGCTCTCGAAAAGCCTACAAAAGGGAATTTACGTAGCACTTTATATGTAGCTCGCATGATACAATTAATATACCTACAGGCAATAGGTATAATATGGCTTGTTCACGAAATAAAGTAGCCATCGTAAAATCAGTCTCTACTGTTAAACAATAGTTCCATGTAATTCTAACAGTCATGGGACTGTAAATTCATTCTTCTTTTTTTATGTTTAAGAATCCAATATCAATAAGCATTCGCTGAAAAATCGTCAAAATCAAAATAACTTCAGATAATGCTTAATGAAAAAGTTCAGGCCCAAAAAAGTGCGAACTTCAGAGACGATTTCTACAATGTTAGACTTGAAATAGTTAATAAAAATTGTAGACACGAGATTCACAGTTTATTATAGTATCGGTATTGTAGTTTAGTTAAGACCCATAGGGAAACTAAATGACCCAAAATGGTATAATCACCAAATAAAAAATTTAAAAAACCGACTTCAACCGGTTTCTCCAAGATTCCCGATTTGTTTCCATCATTGGTTTCCTCAAATCCTACTTTCTGAATGCAAATTCTTGTAAATGAATGAAAATTACCAAAAGCGCCATACATGTACCTATAACATTTGAAGAGATCCCTCGATTTCTCCAGGATCCCATCATCAGACCCCAACTTGGTGCCAATGGGACCATCTCGGGGTAATACACGTTCGATCACAAAAAGAAATTTTAGAATCGGTTCACTATTCTCGGAGATATCAGGTAACATACATACACCAAAAAAAAAAAAAAAATTCAGTCGAATTGAGAACCTCCTCCTTTTTTTGAAGTCGGTTAAAAATAAGAAGAAACACTGCTTAAATCCAGAAGTTTAAATAAAGGTCCATAATTATGGAGAAATTGATATAAATATGAACCACAGCGTCCAAGAAGATAGGCAAAGAGCCCTTCTTTGTAATAACACCCATACCAAGGTATGGTTTCATACAAAAAAAAGAATTATACAGCAATGGCTACTTTATTTCGTGAACAAGCCTTATGTACAATATTCAGCCGTGTGACGACGGCAATAAGAATACATTTGTCACCACCCCAACTCCTGCTGGTATCGTAAGAGTCGACTAAGGGATTGCAGTGTCACTGACCATTAATTGATAAAAGATTTATGATGGGCAGCAGCGTCATCATAGTGGACACATTACTGCGATCGTCAATCCGTTTGCCCAGGCGTGGCGATTATGGGTATTTACCTCCTAATGCGTTTATACGCATGCATAGTTAATAAGAGAGGCCTACGTCCAGCAGTGGACTATCATAGGTGGATGATGGATATGTACAATGTGAATCAATCACTTTTTTTGTTGTTCTGTCACATCAACCAGGGGACAACAGTGGGATAGTTTGCTAGAAGAAAGTAAAGTAAGCAAGCTCTACTATCCTGATTAGTGTGTGACACACCTTGGAAGGGACCCACATCGTATCAAAAAATTTGTCAATATAGATGCTATTAAACTGTGTATTTGAGGGTGACCCTCCGAACGTATCTAACCATAGCAATGAGTGACGTAAATAAAAAGTGATTGACCCATGTACCTATGTACAGTAGCGTGAGTGGCGTGATTGGCGTTCAGAATTGCATGGACGATTTATGAATGAATTCATTCATAAAATGTCCATGCAATTTTGATTCCAACTGTACAAGGTGAAATTTTAATGGTTGTTTAATTTAAGGGCTTGTTCAGTATCGTTTTCCAATTAGGTACCTAAAAGAGAAGAATTTTTGTTTCGCTTGAAAATTAGTATTTTTTTTGGGAGTAAAATAAATGTTCTGCCTTTTTCTAACCGGAACACGATACAGAACATTTAAATGCCCTTAAGCGGAAAACAACCATTAAAATTTCACCTTGTAGATTCCTCAAAAGAAAATAAGGGTCACTGAGTTTTTTGACCGTAACTAACGAATAAAAAAATAAAATTCACTTTTTTAGATATGCTTAAATAAAGTACCAGGGTGCTTAGACAAGTTACCAATCGCTAACGCTTAATCGTCAATCGTAAACGAAAAGCAGCTAACTGTCTTTGTAGCACTAATATGAAAGAGCGACAGAGAGGGAAAACTACGATATGCTACTAAGCGTTAGCGATTGGCAACTTGGCTAAGCATCCTGGTTGTGAGATGGCCCGGCCCTTATTTTCTTTCGTGTAGTGGGTAGGTAGGTACTGTTAGTCATTGTAGTATATTTATTAGGGTAATATAAGATGAGAAGTATTATTGGAAAAGTACACAAAGTCCGTGGACTTGGAGGGTAGCGTTCATTTGACAGAATGATAATGGTATAAATTATTTAGACTTTGAGTTTACGATTATATTACATACGGTATTATATTACACGATCAGTTTTTATGTTTTTGGATAAAGTTCTACTTAGGATTCGACAGTGGTAAGCTTATGCTATATACCTAATAAACCTACTGCTAACTTATGTTAACAGTAGGTAGGTACAAGAGTTAGGTACTTATTTTATTACCTACCTACCGCTAATTTAGATAGGTACATACAAGCACATACATTGTACATTATTGTAGCGTGTAGGTAAGCTTATGATGTTACCGCGTCCAATCGTGTGTCGGCGTTACCGTCACGTTCTAACAAGTATGCAAGTGCGAAAGTAACGCGTAGCACGATAATTGGATAAAACGGGAACATCATAAGCCACCTGGATTGTAATACTTAAATAAAACACTGACACTGAGTACCCACCTATAGATACATATTCACAACACATGTAACGAAGCTTCCCATCCTATTTCAGATATCAAGATGTGGATAAAGTCGTTTGCCTCGCTTGTAGAGTCGAATGAGTTGTCTCCTCTGGCTCTGCGCGACACTCCTGTCGTGGTAGATGGACAAAATTTCTTCTATAAGACCTACGAACAGTCCGGCTTGGCTACCGTGTGCGGGATCGAAGGCGACCGCTACGCCCGCTGGCTCAGGCAATTCCTCGGTATTTTCAAGAAAGCTAATGTAAAATGTTATTTCATATTTAAAGGAGGATACGAAAACATGACTAAGCGAATGACATACAACAACGATAATTGGGTCTCTGTACCTGTGTTCATGAAAGAAATCTACAAAGAAATATTAGACGAAATGGGATTCCCACAAATTGTTTGCGAGTACGAAAGCAAAAGGGCTGTAATCGAACTGGCTCAACATTTTAACTGCCCAATTATAAGCCGCGACATTGAGTTCTGCTTCTCGGGACTTAAGTATATACCAAGTACATCCATAAAATTTGATGAACACGATAACACTTATTCCATTGACTGTGGCTATTTTTTATTAGCCGATTTCCTTGCAAAACATCGTTTAACACCAGAAAAATTAGCTATTTTTATAGCACTGCGAAACGAACGATATATTTCAGCAGATATTTTCATGGACTTCTTCAAATATTTAAAAGCACCCGACTCACCGTACAAACGCAATATGTATTTGTTGAAATATCTCTCTGCATACAGCAAGGAAACGGTCTTGAAATCTATACGCATGCGTCTGTCTGTTGGAAATTGGGAGACGTTTGTTGAAGAAGAATCATTAGCACGGCAGCTGATAGGGAGACGCGAAAGTGGTGGGTTAGCGGTAGCTTGCCTGTTGCAACCCCAAGTGGCTCGAGTTACGCGCGCCGATCCGAACTGGTTCCCTAAAGGCGTCGCTTCGGGGCACGTGCACATCAACTATATAAATCTCTACCGCCATCAAACTTTTTATGGCGCCGGACCCTTCACGAGATATGATAACCCCATACTGATATCTTTGGACATTATATACTACGCATTCGACTTATTGACGGACTTCAAAAACGAAGGGATTACTTTAATTTATGAAACTGATATGGAAGGCAAGGATAAAAAGACAATGAAACTGACAAGAACTCATTCGTCGCCCGAACCGCCTTACGAAGCGGAGGTTTGCGTGTTTGAGAACGGATGGGAGTCGATACGAACGCTCGGGCTGTTAGGGCACTTTGTGCGCTGGATGCTACGACTGGAGAGTCTGAGCCCCTTGGAACGAGCGCCGGAGCCGGTGCGACTGGTGCTGCTAGCGTTGGCATACTATTCACATTACAGACCTTTGGCGCCCCCATCGTTGCCCGCCGCTGTGTTGCTCACATACATCATGCTCGACGTCATCGACGACAAACCAGACAACAATCTTGCCAAGCCTTTGTCCGGGAAGCCAATCCTCGTTACCGACATGGATAGAATCGACGTCACTCCAGCCGAATGCAGGATAGCGAATGCTATTATGAAGGAATACTTCAAAACACCCGAAGCATTGGATTGGAAACTGATTCATGCTTTGGCCGAGTTCCAATCGTGCCTGATGCAATTGTCAGCGCTGAACGCACTGTGCGGAGAGGAGTTGCCACCACCGGTGTTCTCCCGGACTTATAATGGCACGCTGGCCTACAATCTGCTTTTCGCCGCGCATCATGAACCAGACCACAAGCTCTTCCTAAATGACCTGCTGAATCCTGCTCCAACGGTCCACGCATTCTTTGAAGGGCTTTTACACATTTATGAAGAAGTTTAAGGTACCCTGGATCGTCTTTAACATTTTATGGATAAAATTTGTCCAATATTCCCGGATGCATTCCCGGCATCGTTTTCGTATTTCCACTGTCGTAGTTTTCAGCAGCATCTCTTCTCTCATTGTGGCAAAAGTTGATAAAAATAATAATAAAAAAAATTACTTACATCCGCATTTTTATAAGTTATTTGACTTTTAATGGGGCATTTCGACATTTTTATGAAAGAAAAAAAAATTTTTTTTTCATAAACCTTGGGGCCTAGGCTAAATTTATAGGGCTATCTATGTGAGTAGCATATGACCCCACCTCTTCGCTGTTTTTTTTTGTCCAACCCTCTGCCAAACACCCTGTATATTCTGACTTTTCTATAACGAACGGTTAAGAAATAACTTTATGCCTTTTGTTTATAATCACAATGTTTCAATTGCATTATACAGCGTGTTTTTCTTCATATGCTATAACTTTAAGGGAAGCTTATTTAGGTCAAATATAATTAATTTCTCTAAGAAACTAGTGTTTTAACTCTTACCGTTATTGAGTTATTAAAAAAATAAGTTTAATCACTGAACATGTGTATTGCAACCTTTATTACATTCCCATGTTACTTATTTTGACATGTGCCGTCAGTCACCTGAGATTAACTTTTATTTTATTCTTAAGGTTCTCTCACACTTACCATTTCATTTATTATGTATGAAAACATAAAAAAAAATTTTTTATCTAATTTTCCAAAAGCCAATATACCAGACAACTTCTATTAATGGCCCAAGTAACCTGTCTAATTTATAGCAAATCGAAATGAACACCCTGTATGTAGTGGTATTTTAACATTTTGATGGCATTTTTTTTTCTTTTGGGTGCTTAATACTTAGGTACCTAATTGATGATTGAAAAATACCAAAAAATATAGTTACTTTGTTATATCAGAAAGTTAATAGAAATAATAGATTAGTAGGTACTAAGGCCGACTAATCTATTCATAATTTTATTAGTGCAGATGTAGCGCAAAATATTTTTGCTTCGTCTCAATTAGTTAGGTCCAGTGCAATGAATAGGTACTAAAGTTCATTGTGACAGCAATATGAACGTTTCCGTGAAAAACCGAAAGAAAAGTATTTTGCACTACACCTTTATTACGTTGCGCCGCGCTGCTAATCGATACGTAACATTTCTATAAATCAAGGGTTTATGGCAGGTACCAGAAACAAAAAAAAATGTTTTTATTAATAATTTATTTTACTTAGGTATCAGGGCCTTATTTCATTAGATGTTTCGTTGTGCAATATTTTACTTAAATAAGGAAAACATTGAGCACTATCAACTTTCTGGAAGTTTAGCCTCATCTTCAATTTTTTCAATATCTTCAATACTGATGTCTCCGGCAAATTCATCATTGTTGATAAAACCCTTTTTTAAGAAAGGCTCATGCAATGCTTTGTAAAGTTTCTTTGCTTTCGTGGTTCCAAACCCAGGGCATTCTGCCAGCCTGCTCTCAGTGGCTTTAATTATGTTTGCTAGAGTCCCAAATGTCGTTAGCAATGTCATGGCATCTGTTTTGTTGACTGGTTTAATTGATGACAGTGCATTTATAATCTGAAAATAAAATAACATATCAGCCGATAGAGGTCCACTGCTGGCCTACTACCGCGAACTTCGAAATTCGTAAATTTCGAGGATTTTTGTCTCTGTCACTCTAAAGGTGCATTCAGACCAAACGAGCATTCGCTATTCTATCCCCCCACTCTACGAAATTCGATCGTTACACAACATGACTGTGATTCGTTGATTTCGTATAGCGGGGGATAGAATAGCGAATGCTCGTTTGGTCTGAATGCACCTTAACGAAGGAATTATTCGAAGCGGATTTCGAAGTTCGCGGTAGGGCCGCTGAACATAGGCCTCCCCCAAAGATTGCCACCATGGCATGATCCAGCCTGTCTTTTAAAATGTGTGAATTTTTGTGGCAATCTTTTATTGGCTTTGTTTACTGTACACTCAGTTTAGCCACTCACTTGCTTCATGTAGCTTCTGTTACATGTCGTCACTCTTATTTTACATAGAAATAGAGTCTGTTGCAAAAATCGAAGCAAGTGAGTGGTTAGAATATTTCTTATGTATGCCAACGCTCATAGAGCATGCACTGTGTTGACTGCAGGGAACTTACGGAACCCATCGGCTAGGGTGTCCCATATTTTACGAATTTTTGAAATTAATAATGCATACACCCAAAATCGGTTTCTTTTACCTCAAAGCACTCTGAAAATAAATTTCAGTTCATTCCTGTAACTGCAACCCGTGCCGACTTTCATACCATTTTCCTATACAATTTATGAAAAAAACCGGCCAAGTGCGAGTCGGACTCGCGCGCGAAGGGTTCCGTACCATTATCAATTTATCATTAAAAAATTACAGTTAAATCAACCTATCTCAAAAACTATAAGAGATAATTTAATCAAACCAAAAATCGTTGATAGAGTTTATTAATGTGCGAAACATATATATTTTTTTTTAATTTTATATCACGTAGTTTAAAAAATAGAGGGGTGGGGGGACACATTTGTCAGACTTTGAGCGCTGATATCTTGAAAACGATTTGCTTAAATAAAAATGAGATTTATAAACCTTCATATAATTTTCAAAGACCTTTCTATTAATACCCCACACGCTTATATACAACTTAGATTTTTTTTTCTATCCCTCAGTTACATGTATGGAGGGCCCCCACCCCAATGGGTTTTTTTTACAATATAGTAAGTATCATAATCCTGTAGCGGTTCATACAACACATATCCTAACCAAATTTCATTACTGTAGCATTTATAGTTTCCGAGTAAATCGGCTGTGACAGACGGACAGACGGACATGACGAATCTATAAGGGTTCCGTTTTTGCCATTTTGGCTACGGAACCCTAAAAAAGCATTTTTTTTTTCTTTTTATTTCTATGGCGTTAACTTATACTACCTGCGTTATATTATAAATAAATAGTATTAGTTCGGATATATCTGATGGCGACTGTACCACCAGACGCCTATTTGCGACCTTTGCTGTAGGTATTTAATAGTGATGGGCCGATTGGGAGTTAGGCCGACTAGCCGACTAATCGGCTTTCAAACGGCCAACTAGTACGGTCAAACTTTACATTAAACTCGCAAAGCATGCAGTATAGCTGCATTTTTCAATCAGGGCAGTAAACTTTGTAATTGAAAATAAAAATGCGAAATTCAAAAGGCAGGAGGCCCGCTATCAAGTTTTTCATACAAATCGCAAGTCGTGTTGCAAAGCTGCAATTTTAGTATATTATATAGGCCCTATAAGGTGTACGAAAATGCATATTACAAGAAAAACAAAAAAAGAATTATCTACATAGGACGTAACACACTGAAAAAAATTCGGACTTTTATTAGCTTTTGAAGTTTAAATAAAAAACTATTCTTTTTTTGATACTAATTGCTATAAAACTTAGAAAGAATATTAAATTTAAAAGGATTTGAGCTACCTTACATCACCGTAAGTTACATAGATTTTGAGATACGACTTTTTTTTAAAAGGTTTGACCGTACTACTAGTCGGCGTCGCCCATCATAGGCTTTTTCTAAGTTCGGGTTCACTCGGGCACTTTCGGTTCGCCTCGCATGACACGTCTGATTGTGATTACGGTTTTTATTTTATTTCATTTAGATTTTGTTAGCAAACCATTGAATAATAAATAATGTAAAACAAAAATAAAATCTTTTGTTATGTTATCTTTGAGCAATTACGCTCTTGCTTACTTCTAGTACTTAACTCACCTACTACAAAAGGTGTACCTATGGTTGACTGTTATTTCGTGATACTATGATGATTACATTCAATATTAAAAAGTTATTTTAGGGATATGACTGCCAACTAATCGGCATTTTTTGTCGACCAGTGTCTACAAAAAGAGAGTTGCCGACTAGTCGGCTTTCCCGACTAGTCGGCAACTCGGCACATCTCTAGTGCTTAACATACCTTTTGATGAGGGTCATTCTCAATCTTCTCCATAATCCGATCGGGTGGTTTATTCTCATATATTTTGTAGTTCTCTATAATTTTAGCGGCTTCTTCCGGACTCCAGGCAAGCATGAGAGTCATGTCTGTCAGGAGGCATATCCTCGTTAAGTTTTTTAGTGCCGAGTGAGGGTCCTTAAGATCAACCTGGAAAATAATAATAAACAAAACTAATAAGTCATTTTAGTCCATTACATTCTTCTTCTACCTATACCTATCTAATGTTAACCCAGCCTTTGCCAGGGTCCGCTTTCCTTCACTACGCGCGATCCTGTGCATCTTCTACTGTAAGCCCATTCACACTCATGTCAATGTCAGCCTTCACGACATCTAGCCACCGCTTCTTTGGTCTGCCGCAGGGTCGGGGAATTTCATTCAATTCCATCATGCAGTAATACATTCAGTAATAATATAAATGGGTCGATGACATTCGCAAGATTGCGGGACACTTCTGGGTTAGATTGGCTCAGGACTGACATGAGTAGCGTACTAGAAGAGAGGCCTATGGCCTATGGGCGATAAATGGCAGAAATGTTGATGAACATAAATATGAACTAAACAAACAAATCTAAATAAATATTATATAAATGCCATAGGCGGGTAACTCCTACTGTCATTCATCTACCAGCCACAATATGCTTAGCACTGGCTTGACTCCACCGTTTCGTTTCATTAAAATACTTATATAACATTTTTCATTTTCCTTTCTATATGTGGATTATGTGGTGATATATGTGAACCGTCCCATGAAAAAAAAAAATTGTCAATTCCATGATAAATCATAAGCCTGAAGATTACCTACAGTCAGAAGGAACAACATTATAATTACTTTATTAAAACAAATATGTATGTATATCTTAACGACAATGGGACTTAATCGCGTAAACTTACGTTTAATATTACCCTGACATTTCGCGCATGATGTCATTTATTTATTTATTTTCTTTATTGGGGAAGAAACAGACATGTGCAGATAAAGTACAAGTGGCAGGATTTTTATACAGTATGTACCACCTGCATCCTTAGACAATCCCACTTGGATTTATTACAGGTATTCTCTAAGTGACATTGTCATCGGATCAGTTGGAACAAGAAAATTACATCACATACAAGAATATTATACCCATAGTCCTAAGCAGACAGTCTGCCTCAGGCCCGAAACGTCAGGATAATATTAAAACGTCTTACGCGATTAAGTCCGGTGATACTTCTCGAAGTTGAAATCAATATACATGTATATTTTCTCACCTGTACAAGTAGAACTCTCAGCTCATATTTCTTTCCTAATTCCTTTAATCTGTTGTTTATATAATCTGGGTTAAGATTGTGATATCTAACTGATAGGAATAGCAAGCAAATAGTTTTACCTATCTCATAATCTGGAATGATATCATCATATTCCCATGGAACACTGGTTACAAACTTTAATAAAGGGTTTCCGCGCTGTAAATAGAAAGTTTGCATTGAAGATTTATATTGATAACAAATATTATAATATATAAGGTGCCTGGGAGGAGGGGGAATGATTTTAGGAACATAATCCAGAACATATTTAGATACTAAAATGTCATATAAAGTTCACTGGATTATAGCTACATAATTCACTAAAAAAGGTGTTTTTGATTGTGTTGTTGTTGCTAGGTAGTTTAGTTTAACACGTTCCCGGACAGTACGGCTGTAGCCGTCGCGTAGTCATTTGTTTCCTTTGGCCTATGACAGCTATGACGTCAGTGTGTCCGTGAATGAGTTAACAACAATAATTCTCAAAATTCCTTCAAAATCATATAAATATGCCAAAAAAATGCTTTAAATTTTTTTCTAATTATATTTTCAATAATAATATTTATTTTTCATTTCTTTTTTGCATTTTGCACACAATATTGTGTGCAAAACTAACATTTTTTATTCTTTTAGACTAAAGACTATGAGGTTAAAATCTTTCCCCTTTCTAATGGGCATCTTGTACATCAATAACAACAATACAAATTGGCTGAATTTACTGTACCATCGTACTCAACTGAGTTATAAATCAAACATGACTTTGAACTGATAAATAAATACACAAATAATGCCCTCGCCGGGATTCGAAACCGGAACCTCCAGCTTCGTAGGCAGAGTCACTACCAACTAGGCTACGGAGGCCGACAAGAGGCTGTTTTAATAACAGTAACGGTTTTACGATTTTTGTTATTTTTTATAATTATAGCATTTCTTTGAACTGAACATTTCCGCCCAGATGACAGACTAACCTGCTTTTGATTGACCAATACACAATGTGTTTTAGAAGATGCTGGTTTTGAAGCAGCTTCTGATGTACCTAACAAAGAAAGAATCTTATTATTACACCTTTTCACCCTGTTCCATTCACTTATAATAACAAGTTAAGTGAATTTTAAGTTAATAATTAATTGAACCCATTTACAGGCAACACTCAAAAAAATCCGGGATTCAAGCCTCGACGCCATCCAGTAGTACAAAAAATTCTGTATAAGAAAAAAATACAAAAAGACAGTGTTACAAGCTGGTCGTTTTTGGATAAATTTTATTAATTCAATGTACCTTTTCTTTACGGTAAGTCTGACTATATAAGTAATTTGACGTGAGAAATAAAAAGTAGAATATTATGAATAGTATTAATAAGATTTGAGCCCAAATCAACTTCTTAAAACGCCTAACTTTAGACTTGGTGTTGTTGTATTCTTTCTGGTCATTTTTTCATCATATATGCAGTCTCGTAAGTACCTACAGGTACTTAGATATAAGTAAATAAAAATAACAGCAAATCTGATTTAAATCTTAGTTTTGTATTATGAATATGATAAGACAAAACTTACTTGGCTCTTCCAGTTTCGGTTGTTTAGGAGCCGTTGGTTCACTAATTTCAGCCAAAATATCGTCGAAGCCGTCTTCAAGTTCCATGATGTTTAATATGAACAATTTTAACAAATTAATTGAAATAATATTGGTTAATTTTATTTTATTCTGCTAAGTATCCCGCTAAACCACGAACGATTTTGTAACTTACTTCTACTTTATTTATTTTGGCACTTTTGACATTGACTTATTGACATTTTCGTTCGTAAGTGATTCCTACTAAATTAGATTTTTGTCAAAAAAATTTTTTGTTTTTTAAATTAGTTATTTCAATTGTGATATTTTTCCTTTAATCTACTTTGTGTTAAACTAAACCCTAAATCGAGCTCACCTATTTTCATTTTAAGCTTTATCTCCCTAAATGAGCATTTTTATAATTTGTTCGTATACCAATATTTTCTAGGTTCAGAACGTCTTCAAATTCTAACCCTACTTTTATTTATTTAAACTGCTGTCAGCTCAGCTGTTGTTTGCATTTTGTAATGCAATGAAGATTTTATTTTAATGTACATCATGTTTATTAAAGAAACAAATCTTATTTTGATGTCATAACTACACCCTAAAACGAATAAATGCTACAGACATGAACAACTTTAAAGAAAAATCAAGTAAAAATGATGGACCTGGTGAAAATGACGATTTATTTGACGATTCTTCACTTCTGGCTCATTTCGAAGATAGTTCATTTAAGGATATATCAAACTTCTCTAAAAGTGTAATAAATGAAACTGTTAACAATAGTCACAATCCTTTAAACGTCAGGTAAGCTTTTTAACTGTATTAAGTAAAGTTTTCGATTTCCCGCCATCCACACGAATTAGAAATTACGGTTGAACACCGCGCCCTCGCTTTGTCTGTACATTCTACCGTTACCTTCATCGCACAAGGTAGCCTAAGGCCATGGCATGAACAATTTCAAGAACATGCGACCATGGACATGTAGAAAAAGTTAAGTAGGTGTTTGTTTCCAATGTTGCTTTTGTAGATATGATTCAAAATCGAATCTACAGTACACAACAGAACAGACAGTCATTCATAGTTCACGTAAGTCTTGGACCAAACACCACAGAGTAATGCTTGAATGCTCCAACCTTATTCAAAAGACATCTAACCCAAAAAAACAGGAAAATAAAGATACAATTTCAGTATTTCTAATCAGACAACTTGTTGCACCTTTTTATGCAATTGTTGTTTTTGACAAGTAATTTAATGGCCAATAAATTTTTACATCATCATTTGTTTTGGTGAACTTACAAATGTATGTCAATGAGTACAGCACACAGATTTTAAGAGGTTGGAAACAAAATTTATCAGTGTAAACGTGTGAGGCATATTCCAGATAAATTCTGTAAGAAAGTAGATAACATTCTCTTTGGTCCTTATATTTTAAATAAATTTCAGTGCTTTGTGCTGTGATGAAGAGATCAGCGGCTATGACCGACTCACTGGCAAGACGTGGATTTACCCCACCAACTATCCTGTCAGAGACTATCAGTTCAATATCATTAGGGCTGCTTTGGTGAAAAATACTTTGGTAAGTATAATAATAGTTTATATGTATTTTAAAATCAAAACATTATATACAGGGCATCCCAAAACTATGGGACATGTATATGGAAAGTACCTTATACATAAACATATCTTAGGATTTTTTCTGAAATAAGAAATAAGTCCACGGAAAGAACATGTCTAGTCAATTCAAATTTCAGAAGGAGAAACAACCTAACTTCTAACAGAATAAGGTACAACTTTGCCCTGAATTTTATTAGGACTGAACATGTTCTTTCCGTGGACCCTTCATATGATTTTTAAAAGTTAGTAATTCTGCATTCACATGTTCTCTCAAAACTACTTACCTCGTCTGGGAATTAAATGGACTCAAATGTGGAAAAATGAAAACCTTCTCTTTTTATGATGCCAATCCAGAGGATGCACTTAAAAAAGTGATTCTTCTGAAGTAACATACTATAGTATCTTATAATATTCGCTGCGTTAAAAAGCTTAGAAATAAAAAAACATAACAAATCATTGTTTGTCATCCCATAGAAGAACTTGGGTATGAATATTCTCCGAGAGTATGTGACCAAAACTATGATTTACACTCTTTATTCGGTGATGCTGAATGCCCTTAGAATCTGCCTTTTTTTCGACAGGTGAGTCTGCCTACTGGATTGGGTAAAACATTTATAGCCGCAGTGATAATGTACAACTTCTACCGCTGGTATCCCCTCGGCAAGATTGTGTTCACAGCTCCAACAAGACCTTTAGTGGCGCAGCAGATTGATGCTTGCTACAACATCATAGCTATCCCTCCTAAAGACACTATTGAGATGACAGGTAAACTCCAAATAAGACTATTTTATACATAAAACTTTCACTGAAAAATCCTACTTCTGATCCATATGCTTGGAATATGCGTGGGCTTTTATAGTATCCTCGTAAGACCGACCATAGTTACTTGTCCTATTTTTAATTTGAACCTTGTTCCATATGTAAATTGAAAACAAGTTCCAAAGTTTCTAATTCCATACAATTGCTTTTTGCTTACTACCTACTAAAAGAAATTCTACTTTAATTGCTCCATGAAAGATTAAAATTGGATTGCAACAACTATGTACATTGTAATGTACTTCGAGGATATAGTGTTGGAATTAATTTACTCAGTAATAATAAATTCAGTGCCTTACGAAACAGTATGTGCAACTATAAAGTACCTTAACAATTATATGCTCAGAAAGAGCGCTTTTAAGGGTAAACTTATGCACAGAGTGTCACTTTACGGCGCTGTATGCAAGGATTGTGTAGGCATAGGGTCATCGTATATCGTGTAACCTACCTACAGCTCATGGTCTACAGGATGATTCCGGGGTCGTGGAGCAAGAGTGAACAGGGTACTAGGGACGGTCACTCTGAACAACTTTCACTATGAGTTAATTGATACTTAACTATCAATTAAGGGTCAATTAACTCATAATTAGGAGTTTTTTTTCGCGATTTCTTGGTTGTCTCCATAGTGAAAGTTGTTTAGCGTGACCGAACCTAGTACCCTGTTCACTCTTGCTCCACGACCCCGGAATCACCCTGTATGTGTGACTCGTTAATTTTACAATTTGATTTAAGGTCACATGCCCGTCAGCACTCGAAAACTCCACTGGCAGACTAAAAGGGTATTCTTCGCCACTCCCCAAGTCATTTACAATGATATCAAGTCTGGCATTTGTCCGGGGGACAAAATCCGTTGTCTGGTGGTGGACGAAGCCCATCGGGCGCGAGGGAACTATGCGTATTGCCAGATAGTGTCAACCTTGACGGAGATGAAACACAGGACGTATAGAATGCTGGCATTATCTGCCACGCCGGGAAGTAAAGTTGATGACGTTATTAATGTAAGTAGACTATCCGCAGAAGGTTATTCTTCCTAATAATCCTATTGGTAGGAATTTCATGAATATAATATATATTATATTTTATATCCGCAAGCTATGTCATTAACTGATAATAGTGATAATCTGATAATAAATGTCGGTTGACTACTAAAGGTGCGTGCAGACCAAAAGAGCATTCGCTGTTCTATTCCCCTACTCTACGAAATTCGATCGTTACACAAAACGTGATTGGTTGATCTTGTAGAGCGGGGGATAGAACAGCGAATGCTCTTTTGGTTTGAACGCACCTTAAAGCTGACTAAGTAACAAATACCTGCTTGAAATAAAGCACGTATCTCAGTTCTGATTCAATGCTGACATACAACGTTGCTAAGAGTAATGACAGTTTTTATAGTGAGTTTTCGAAATTATTTAGTGTCAAAGATGAAGAACTGCTATAGAAAAATATTTCTATCGAGCGTCTCGTTACAATCATGTTTTCTTATTAAGAAAACCCAGTTTGCCATGGGACTAGGTCGATTTGTGTGAGAGTGTTTCATGATTGTATATTTCTTGATTTTTTTCGGCTGAACGAATTCTAAAAGCTGACGTATTCTACAATTTCTACATGTTGTATTCTGGCTATTTTTTCCGCAACTCGACATCAAACGTTACGAGTACTATTTTGTGGTCCCAACGCTGGCCTAGTACAGTGACTTCACATACATCCTTGAATTTCTTCGCAGATGTAAGCAGGTTTCATCGCGATGTTTTCCTTCACCACTTGTGAAGTATTCTACTTACTGGAATGTTGATTTCAGGTTGTGAAGCACCTAAACATAGCCCATTTGGAGTTGAGAACAGAGAACTGTATAGACGTGGCGCCTTATAGTCACTCTCGGAAGATAAACACTGTGGTTGTTCAACTAGGACCGGAACTGACGCAGCTAAGGAATCACTACGTTGAGGTAATCATTCATTCATTCATATATCTTTCATCATCATTATCATCATCAGCCTATGTTAGACCACTGTTGGACGTAGGCCTCTCCTATTAACTATGCGTATAGACGCATTAGGAGGTAAATGCCCATAATCGCCACGCTGGGCAAGCGGATTGGCGATCACAGTAATGTGTCCACTACGATGATGCTGCTGCCCATCATCAATCTTTTGTCAAAGAATGGTCATTGACACTTCAATCCCTCAGTCGACTCTTACGACACCCGCAGGAAGAGTTGGGGTCAATAATAAATAACAATATATATTATATCAACAACAACAGCAGTAACAATAACAAATATATATCTTTACGTGAACCTAATATTAAATAACAGGAATCGGGACAGGATACTTTGATATTCTGAGCCTGGGTGTTTGTCTAGGTCATCATCATCATCATCATCATATCAGCCGAAAGACGTCCACTGCTGAACATAGGCCTCCCCCAAAGATTGCCACAATGACCGGTCCTGCGCCACCCGCATCCAGCGGACTCCTGCGACCTTCACCAGGTCATCGGTCCACCTTGTGGGGGGCCTACCCACGCTACGCCTTCCGGTACGTGGCCGCCACTCAAGAACCTTCCCGCCCCAACGGCCATCGGTTCTACGCGCAATGTGCCCCGCCCACTGCCACTTCAGTTTAGCGATTCGGAGAGCTATTTCGGTTACTTTGGTTCTGCTGCGGATGGTCTCATTTTTAATCCGATCACGCAGAGAGACTCCTAGCACAGCCCTCTCCATTGCCCTTTGGGTGACTTTGAGCCTTCTTATGAGACCCATTGTAAGCGGCCACGTTTCAGTACCGTATGTCATCACTGGCAACACACACTGATTAAAGACTTTCGTCTTCAAAGTCTAGGTCTAGGGAGTGTCTAGGTCAGGAGTTGGTAAATCTCAGGAAGGATGGTCTCAGATCTTTCGTTTCCAACGAAAAACAACTTTAAACACGCTTTTAACATAGCTTTTGCGCATCGAAGTCAGACAAAGTTCTTTTCATTCAATCAAAATTGTTTGATTCAAGTATATGTTGATATTTTTTAGATTTTAGATGGCTACGCGAGAAGATTGAAACAAATGAACATTCTACCACACAATGTCGGTAACTTGTCTAAGGGCCGTATCGTGATGCTGTATAAAGAATACCAGAGCAAGGAGCGAGCAAATAGGTAAATAACATTATCTTTTTAGTACAGATGGTGCCTTTTATAGGCTTAAGTGCGAGAAGTGTGTCATTTTACGCCAGGTCCAAAACTTCGGTGGGCCATCTGCACTAAAAACTGCCGTGTTACGCCGAAGTCACGTAACTTGAGATACAGCAGTTCGGCGTAACCGGGCTAAATCGTTTTTTAATGGAGTATTTTATATGCCACATTAAAGATTTCGTATTTTTTCTTTAAATCTACGAAGATAATTGATCTGACAAAGTCCTGTATCTCCGATTTACAACTATTGATTCATGCGCATGTCTTGTATTTTTTTTTTTTTATACCACGTCGGTGGCAAACAAGCATACGGCCCGCCTGATGGAAAGCAGTCACCGTAGCCTATGGGCGCCTGCAACCTCAGGGTGTCACATGCGCGTTGCCGACCCAATAAAAATAACGTTGGCACAACAAAGTGGCTCCACTCCACCTGATCGTAAGTGAAAAGTAGAACCCAAATCGCGGCGGCAACGAACAGTAGTATCTTTAGTTACCACAAAATAAGTTTAACCGCCGAGCAGGCGAGCGCACGATTTAGTTCTGCCAACTTGTGGTATCTTTTATTACATGAGTTTGGCATGATCGCGCATGTATGAAGCTGTTGTTTAGTTATGGTCCCTAGAGGTAAGGCGGCCATATTCTTTTTCAACAATTAGTAGTGAATATCAAAAATAGTAAAGTGCATATTCAATTGAATCAGCAATTGGTATCGACTAAATGCGAATATTATTAAAATTGATATTGGTTGCTAGAAAATAGAATAATAATATATCACAGTTAAATATGAGGTTCAGATTTGTAACCAAGCCGTGGGCATTATTTGATTAGAATATCAGAGACTGATTAATAGTATTTTTTTAATTTTAACTAGTGGCAATAATAGGTCACAGCCACTACGTTTAACAACGAAACAATACACATGTTCAATAGACCATTAAATTAAAATAAGATTAGTTATAACTCTATTATTATGAGTTATGTTGCTTAAAAACGATTATTCGTTTTGTCCTTTTCATAAAAGCTCGGATCAAAGTAAAAATTTTTTTGGTATTTTAAAGAAATGCCTATCAGACAACGACTTTAATGTGTTATGCTGGTAATTTTTTCTGCTTATAATACTTTTTACATCAAAGAAAATAGTTGGATACCGGAGATTGCCATAACCACCGTGCTACATTTAGCTGACCACTGAGTTAAAGCGGGAGGGGGCAAATTAAGGTATCTATAGATACCGCATTTCGCGTAACTCAAAATGTATGGAATTTTAGACCGTCAATATTTACAATTGAATGTAGTTAATTTATTTATATATTTTTATGGTAAAAAAAAGAACCTGTCATTCAGTATGCTGTCCTTAATTACGAAAAAAAATGAAATAAAAAAATAGACCGATGATTTTGTGACTTATGATAAGATTTTGGTTCAAAACTTTAACATCGATTATCTCGAAACGGTCATTTCAAAGATACGTGACTTCGGCGTAACACGGCAGAAAAACGTCGTACGAGACACGTGCAAAAACGAAATTCGTGTTTTTTCATTTTTTTCGCACTTGTGTCGTAATGTACTATTTTAAGCCTACCCAACATTCAAGTTTCTACTATAATAGTTTCTTTATCCGATTTGTATTATACCTACAGCTAAGTTCCAAAATTACTCAACAATGTGGGTATTTTTACTTTTTGGGGTGCCTATTAGCGCGAAGATAAAAAACCTTAATTTCAGCCAGCTTCGTAACGACAATTAAGCACTAAATTTCGATAATTAAGCACTAAATTTCGATAATATCTCGGTTTTGGTGTTCATTTCAATAGGCTTAGTTATTGATTAGCGCGACTTTTATTGACTTATTTAGAAAAAGACAGGAATACCATCTCTAGCCTACTGTGGACATTTCTTTTCTACGGACACCTCAAACAACTAACCTAAGAGTAACTCATAATTCTATAAACCTGGATTTAATTTTTTTTATACTTATGTATATGTGTATCTGTATCCTTTTTTTTAATTTTAGTTTCATGGCGCATTCATTGGTGTTCTTCTATGTCATGTAAACTTTTATTTGAATAAATAAATAATTTCAGACACCCACAACACAACTACATAATGAAAGACTTTACACTCCTAATCGCTCTATACCACGGTTTAGAGCTCCTAGTCAAGCACGGCGCTCGAGTTTTCCTGAATTTCTTCGACGAGCATCCAGAGAAATCCTGGATTCAAGCTGACGACCGACTGACAGTGTTGCTCGAACGACTACGAGACGACTTGGGGGTGAACCCTATGTCGCTTGACACTAGTGTTCTTCCCGATGGATCTATACCTGATGTAAGTAATCATATTAAAATCCAATCGAATCGGGCTACTCACGTATTTAAGACGATGATTGCTCGACATGTTTCGACCCATTAAGAGGGTCCTCGTCCGGAGCACCCACAAATATTTTTCATTAAACCTTCACTAAATTAAAAAGAAACTTGACTCTGGCTTCACCTCCGGCTCCGCCTTCGGTAAACCTCCGGATCCGGCTCCGGCTCCGGATCCGGTAAAGGCTCGTTTTACACCTCCGGCTCCGTTAAAAATTAAAAACCGGCCAAGTGCGAGTCGGACTCGCGCGCGAAGGGTTCCGTACCATTATCAATTTATTATTTAAAAAATACAGTTAAATCAACCTACCTCAAAAACTATAGGAGATAATTTAATCAAACCAAAAATCATTGATAGAGTTTATTAATGTGCATAACACATATTTTTTTCAGAATTTTATATTGCGTAGTTTAAAAAATAGAGGGGGGGACACATTTTTCAGACTTTGAGAGCTGATATCTCGAAAACGATTTGCTTAAATAAAAATGAGATTTATAAACCTTCATATAATTTTCAAAGACCTTTCTATTAATACCCCACACGCGTATATACAATAAAAAAAAATTCTATCCCTCAGTTACATGTATGGAGGGCCCCCACCCCAATGGTTTTTTTTTTACAATTTAGTATCATAATCCTGTAGCGGTTCATACAACACATATCCTTGCCAAATTTCGTAACTGTAGCATTTATAGTTTCCGAGTAAATCGGCTGTGACAGACGGACAGACGGACATGACGAATCTATAAGGGTTCCGTTTTTGCCATTTTGGCTGCGGAACCCTAAAAACCACCTCCGCATCCGGCTCCGGTAAAGTCACCTCCGTAACATCCCTACATTCGAAAGAGGATAAAAAATGTCAATTTTATTAAGAAACATAGTATCTAAAACTAAAAGAATAACCAAACAAGTTTGGTTCAAAATTCGAAAAAAATTGTAGTTGGTTCGATTTTTGATGCACTATTACTTTTTAAAAATAACATTAAGTCTTATTTCAGCAAAATACACTATCTACGATATTTAAGGTACTTCCCCTTCATGTCCCATAACTTTGGGACGCCCTGTATACAGGGTGTTTTTTTTTTCGACCGTTCAAATTCTACGTAGTGAATGTGTAGGTCATACTGACCAACTTTTACTATGGGGACAAAGTCGAAATCGCGAAAAAAAAATCAGCTGTTTCATACATTTCGGCCGGCGTAATGCCGCCAATTTGTATGAAACAGCTGATTTTTTTTTCGCGATTTCGACTTTGTCCCCATAGTAAAAGTTGGTGAGTATGACCTACACATTCACTACGTAGAATTTGAACGGTCGAAAAAAAAACACCCTGTATATGAGCTATAAGTCACATGACCATAATAATGTCATCAAAATTGTCACGTGACTTTTCTTATGAATCTGTCATTCTCATACATCTATTACCTACTTATTAAATAAAAGATAGCTACAGAAACTTAAATTGTTTTCAGATACCTAAAGATCTACACTTTGGCCACCCGAAGTTTGACAGACTGAAAGAAATCATGTTGGACCATTTCCAAACGGCCAAACGCAAAGGGCAGGACACAAAAGCGATAGGTATACAATCCGATTCATTTTGTTTTTCCTGACTGAGTTTTAAGAAGTGTATATACTTAAAACATCAAAAGTCATATTTCGCATGAGTAGGGTAATTCACAGTTGAAAAGTGTCTTTTCAAAAGAGCTTTTTTATATTGATTTAAATTATTACTATTTTCACACGTAATTTAACAAGTAATAGGACTAAATCACATACATACATACATTTAATAATTATTCTAACGTTTCGAGCGTGACAAAATTGTGATTATAGTTTTTGGCTGAATATGTGATTAATAGTGATGATTTTCTCTACATGTCCTAGAAAGTTGCTTTCATAATAATTAAAGCTTTACATCAAGCTTTGGTAAAAAATAGAAATTAGACTAAAAATAATAAAATTTATTCATACTAATAATCACAATCATTACAAAAATAAAGCCAAATAATTTAAATATACAATACAATAGACTAAAATAGGTTTTATAAAATTTAAGTGGCTAATTAATTAAGTCAGCAACATGGAAGGTGACATTTGACTAGCGTGAAAATTTTCCGGTTAAAAACTCGTTTCTTTCCAAACAGCTTGTTTGTTTCCGGATTTTTTCGGAAAAATCAATGAAAGCTTTCACTTTAATTTTCAACTCTAAACCAATGTGAATTAGGTCTAATTTTCACTTATACCAGGAGAATGCGATGTCACCGAGGAAAAGTCTATTGAAATAGATGGAAAGGAGTGACATTGACAGTCAAATTTTATTATTTCTGTAAAAACCCCAAAAAACGGGAAAAAAACGAAATTCATTCATACCCGAAAAAAAACATTAGATTTTTTCCGAAATTTTCAACGCTACATTTCGTTACCCCAATATTACACGGTTCTATGTTACATTTTCGAGGTAATTGAATTTGGACTAAATGTCAATATGACAATGTTCAAATTTCTAGTTGATGAAAGTGCAACATAGAACCTTGTAATATTAGGGCGGCGATTTTACAACAGCATATGTTTCCAGTATTCTGCGAGTACCGAGAAAGTGTGAATCTAGTCCACTGCATGTTGCTGCAGTGTCGGCCGCTGATAGTGCCGCAGATGTTCGTCGGACAAGGGGCCTCTGGTAAGTCCTAATTATTCAAAATAATTATAGTCTAACCCCCTTTTTCATAAACTCTGTGAGCATATACAAAGTGCCCATGAGGAAAGGGAAAAATTCTAACAGCATATTCCTGAGACTAAAAGAAGCAAAAAATGTTAAATGAGTTTACGTCAAATCTGCAAAAAAAAATTTTTTTAAGTGTGTTTTTTGATGTTTTGAATGCCTTAATACACAAAAAAAGGATTTTATTAATGAAACTATCGTAAAAATGCGCTTTAAAGTTTTTTTATTATATTTGCTATGTAATTAAAAGTATTTTTGTTCATTTGATTTCTGTCAATAATTAAGTATGACAAGACTAAGAGAACATGGTGACAAACTCGTTTCCTAAAACGCGTTTATCATAGCGTAACGGTCTAAAACGGTTTTAAGAAAAAAACAAATTTTCTCTTAAAATAGACTGAATCCAGAAAACTTCATTATGACATTTTTAACTTCAAATTTGGTCAGAAATCCGCTGTTGAATTTTTTCCCTTTCCTAGCGGGCACCCTGTATAACATGGACGTCTAACGCTAGCTCAAAAATGCCCCCAAAAACAATTGTTCAATTGTGCCAAGATGGGCAAGAGATAGCGCTTTTCTTAACACCGCGCATATTTCGGCGCAACATCTTTGACAAATGTTTATAGAATAAAGCCAATCAAAACTTTTATGGACCAATCACAACTATTTTTAAATGGCGGTTTAAGTTTTTATAGGTTGATATTGACATTAATTACCATGATGCATCTAAGAGGGGATGACACTTGTCTACTAAAATTCAGGATCGTTTTTGAAAGGCGATTTAGAATGGCGTGCGGCTTCCATGTTTTATTTGTTCGTAGCATAAACTCCTAAGTGACTTTCGCCCCTTGCCTTTTTATAGAAATAATTGTAAGATAGAAAGGGATAAACTATACTCATCGCCTTCATTATGCCGCATGCCGCGATTGTTAGCATTGAGGAAACAATTTTATTATTAAAAATAAATAAGGTACCTCCTCTAGTCGGAAAGTCGTGATGATTTTTTTATTTTGCTGTATTCATATAATGTGGTCCTGCGCCACCCGCATCCTGCGGACTCCTGCGACCTTCACCAGGTCATCAGTCCACCTTGTGGGGGGCCTACCCACGCTACGCCACTCAAGAACCGTCCCGCCCCAACGGCCATCGATTCTACGCGCAATGTGCCCACTGCCACTTCAGTTTAGCGGTTTAGCGCAGGACCGGTAATTGTGGCAATCTTTGGGAGAGGCCTATCAGCAGTGGACGTCTTTTGGCTGATATGATGATATAATGTGGGCCCAACCAAACAATATTGTCCCCCTCCCTCTAACTTTTAAAAATCTGTTTTGTTGTATCGGTGTTCTTACTCCCTGTATTATTAGAAAAGTAAAATTTTAAATATTGGATGTCATATACCAAAGAAAAATCGACCAAGAACCAAGACCAAGTGGCCGAGCGGTGCAGGCATCAGCCGCGAAAGCTCAGCACGTGGGTTCGATTCCCATCTTGGTCGTTTTTTCTTTGGTAATATGACATCCAATATTTATAATTTATATAGTATTAAGTAAAGTGACTACTGGGGCAAAAATAAAAGAAAGCACAAATCAAAATATTTAATTAATAAATAATTTGATTTGTGTTTTCACAATTACTTCAGAAAAGTTAAATTTGTAATTTTTGCTACCCACAGGAAAAGATAACAAGCCAATGGTGTCTCAAAAGCAGCAGTTGCGAGTTATGAGGCAGTTTCGCGAGGGGGCGTGCAACGCGCTAGTAGCCACTTGTGTTTGCGAAGAAGGCCTCGATGTGGGTTCGGTTGATCTGATCCTGTGCTTCGACACTTCTACCGCGTCGCCCGTACGACTTGTCCAGAGGTAACTATGCAATGGTTTCATGGTTATGACAGTCGATGGTGCCTCAAAAGATACGCAGTAGTGTCTCAAAGGATAATAAGTGGTGGCTCAAAAGCCAATCAGCTGTGTCTTAAAAAGTAGCCGCTGTGTGTTATAAGGCCTCGATATCGGTTCGGTCAACCTGATTCTGCGCTTTCTTTTCATTAGACAGTTTTGGCGAGAGTTTGAGACTATCTTTGTACGAATAAGAAAGTGTGACACAGAAAGAAAACTACAATACGCTACTGAGCGTTAGCGATTGGCCACTTGGCTACGCAGTTAGGTGTACATTATCAAAAGTATTTGTTGTATTTTCTTTATCTGGCAGCAGTAAATTTGAGCAATCCTTTCTTTCCACCAGATGCGGGCGTACAGGTCGCGAGCGGGGAGGCAAAGTCTACATTCTAGTCACAGAAGGCAGAGAACACCAGGTTTGAACTTTTACCTTGTTTCCTTTGTATTGTTTCCTTTACGACCTGTTTCACAATCCATGGATAAATATCATCATCATCATCATCAGCCTATAATAGTCCACTGCTGGACGTAGGCCTCTCCTATGAACTATGCGTATAGACGCATTATGTAGAAGGTAAATGCCCCTAATCGCCACGCTGGGCAAGCGGATTGGCGATCGCAGTAATGTGTCCACTGTGATGACGCTGCTGCCCATCATCAATTTTTATCAAGTAATGGTCAGTGACACTTCAAGCCCTTAGTCGACTCTTACGACACCCGCAGGAGGAGTTGGGGTGGTGACAAATGTATTTTTACTGCCGTCACCATACGGCTGGATAAATATATCACTATCTTTTCCCCCCAGGCATATAAAAGAAAAGGACTAACATTTATCTGACAAATGATTTATTTGGTGATAGTGAATCAGGCCCTTAAATAGTATACAACACAAAACCAACCTGCTAAAAATATCGCCAATGCAATGTCTCCTTTAAGTTCGTCCATTTAAAAACTGCGGTAAACTCATATTGCAATGTTCCAAAAAAAACTCCTAAGGCTTCTATTCTGCATCCTGCTCATGCACTTATTTTGCCCAGCTGATTATACACCGTGTTTTTATTGATTTCCGTTAATTTTACGGGAAGCTGATTTAGGTCAAAAATAATCGATTTTTCTAAGAAACTAGTGCCTTAACTCTTACTGTTATTGAGTCATTAAAATAAGTTTAATGAACAAGTGTATTGCAACCTTTATTACATCCTAATGTAACTTATTTTGACTTGTGCCGTCAGCAGCCATCAGTCGCCTGAGATCTTATTCTTAAGGTTCTCTCACACTTGCCATTACAATTATTATGTATGAAAAGGAAAAAAAAATTTTTTTTTCAAATTTAACAAAAGCCGATATACCAGGCAACTTCTATTAATGTCCCAAGTAACCTGTTCAATTTAACGGAAATCAATAAAAACACGGTGTATATAATACTTGGAAACTAATAAAACATTCATTTCACCCAGACCCTGCTAGACTGCATGCGTCGCCGAGACGGGCTCAACGCAAAGATCCTACAATCGACCGAAGTGGCCAACAACTTGTATAAAAACAACCCCCGTATGATGCCGCACGATCTTACGCCCGAGTGCCGGAAAATGTTCATCACTGTGCAGAAAACTGATGCTAAGGATACCAAACCGCAAGCAGATAAAACGAAGAAGGTAAGCGCAAAATATAATTTGTGTCCATCAATCTCTGTCAGTAATATTTTTATACAGTGTGTAAATGTAATACGGGCGATTAATTAAACCAGGCATGGGATTCATTGGTGTAATCATGGATTACAAGGTTTTTTTAAAGTTACTCTTAACTATCACCCTGTTGGTAATAAGTAGTACATTTATATTGGCAATACTGTTTTTTCTATCTGATCTGTGAACTCTATCTTATCTATGCTACTATGGCGATTCTCTGTTGAAAATGGTGTGCTTTTGGTTGAGCCTTGTATTAGTGTATTTTCATAATAAAACTAAATAATGAACATTACAAAAGGTGTTATTCTTTATATTAAGATGGTAGCAGAGCGTGGTTGAAAGAAAAAAAGTGAAAAACAATAATTTATGTACGAAAACAAGTAAAATAACAACGACAAAATGGCGGCGAAAAACAGTGATATAAATATTCCGATTTTCGACGGTTCAGACTACAGTAATTGGAAAATACGAATTCTCAAGTTCTTACAATACAAAAAGTGTAAAGATGTGGTAATGCGCGCTAAAACAAAAGCCGACGATTGCACCTGGGACGATCGTGATATACAAGCTACCAACTATATATACAGCGCAATTACAAACAGACAATTGGAATATATTAGTGAATTAGAGACGGCATACGAAATCATTCAAAAGTTTGATGAAATGTATCTAAAAAAGTCGACGGCTTTGCAAATTGTATGCCGACATAACTTGGAAAATGTCAAATTGAAAAATTACGCAGAAGTGTCATTGTTTTTCGACGATTTCGAAAAGTGTGTGAACGAATTAAAACAAGCCGGGGCGGTTGTAACAGAGCAAGAAAAACTCAATTATATGCTTAAATCACTACCCCAGAATTATAGTCATATCGGAGACTTGATTGACGTTCTTCCAGAAAAGGATAGAACAGTAGATTATTTGAAAAGCAAAATTAAATTGAAAAAGGTTGAAGAAGAATCAAATGAAGCATCATATGACAGCTCTAATGCTTTTCGAGCGGAAACTAAGTCAGCACCACACTTAAAGTGTTATAATTGTGGTCAACCGGGTCATTTTCAAAAAAACTGTCATACCCGTACTGAACATACACAAAGAGGACGAGGTCGTGGATATTCTATGAATAGAGGACGTGGCTATACTGACCATACACAAAGAGGACGAGGTCGTGGATATTCTGTGAATAGGGGTCGCGGTTATTCTGCAAATAGAGGCCGAGGTACATATAATTCAAGATACTTTAATGGACGAGGAAATTACAATAATGAGCGATCCAGGAATGATCAGCATGAGCAATATGGAAATAGTTTTCACACAACTATTGCAAATAATACTACAACAAATGAAAAGGATAACACGAAAAAAGGAGAAATAGAATGGTTACTTGACAGCGGCTGTACAGACCATATTATTAACACGGATGAATACTTTGAATCTTGTGAGACACTGAAAAAACATGTAAATGTCAAAATTGGTGATGGAAGAATACTAGAAGCTACAAAGGTTGGAAATATAAAGGTATATTTTCTAGTTTATGGAGAAAAATCAGAAGTGATGTTGACAAATGTATTCTATGTTAAAGAAATGAAAGCTAACTTATTAAGTTACTCAAAAATCACAGACACAAATTCAATTACATCAAGGGGAAGATTGGCAAAAATATATAACCCACATGGAAAAGTGATAGCGGTTGCAATCAAAGAAGCAAGATTATATAAAATGAGAAGTTATGTAAACGAAAATTACCTGGAAGCAAATTTAAGTAAAAGTAATATGACTGCGAAAGAGAAATTACACCGTACATTAGGACATGTAAACTTCAATAATTTAGAAAAGATGTGCAGGAACGAAACATTAGAAGGATTGCCTAAAGAGATTGAGCCGGAATATATTAAATGTGCAACATGCATAGAAAATAAGATGCATAACTTACCTTTTCAAAACAGTAGAAGAAAGGCAGATGATATACTACAAATAGTTCATACAGATTTGAATGGTCCTCATCAAACAGTAGGAGATCATGGCGAAAAATACTTTTTAAGTTTCATAGATGACTATAGCAAACTGGTTAAAGTCTATTGTATTCGGACAAAAGATGAAGTATATGATTGCTTAGTGCAATTTGTAAATGAAGTACAAAATCTCACTGACAAGACAATAAAGGAAATACGCTGTGACAATGGCACTGAATATATAAACTCAAGAGTTCATCAGTTTGCAAAAGAGAAAGGAATCATAATAAAGCCTTGTCCAGCATATGTACACGAATTAAATGGAACTGCAGAAAGATATAACAGGTCTTTAATGGATATGGGAAGATGTCTCTTATCAGAAGCAAAAGTCGAAAGAAAATATTGGCCGGAAATAATTAAAACAGCTGCATATCTCAAAAATAGAACCTTGACTAATACTATTGAAAGAAAAAGTCCATATGAAATATTTTTCAAAAGAAAGCCTACAATGAAGTATCTGAAAATGTATGGCAGTAGAGTATTTGTACGAATACCTGAAGAAAAAAGGAAATCTAAATGGGACAAGAAAGCAGAAACCGGAATTTTACTAGGATATACAGACATTGGGTATAGAGTATTAATTAACAAAAGAGTAATAGTAGCTAGACATTGTGATATTGTAGAAGAAGATGTGACATTGTGTGGATTTCAAGATGAGAGAGAAGAAAATTTGAAAGAGCAAAAAGAAATCGAAAATGATCCAGAGTGTGTGATAAGAAGTGAGACAGATAAACCAAACAGTGACAATGATATAGAAATTAATGAAGACATGGATTCAAGGAAATCAAAAAGACAAGTTAAACCTCCAAGGCGATTTGATGAAGAGTTCGGCTATTATTGTATCAGTGCAAACTACTGTGATGCTATGACCCCTCAAAACTTTCAGGAGGCGATGAACTGCGATGATGCAAATGAATGGAAGGCAGCTATGGATCGTGAAATGACCAGCCTGGTGGAAAACAAAACATGGTCACTCGTTGATAAGCCAACCAAGGACAAAAAAGTAATTGATGTGAAGTGGGTATACAAAAAGAAGAGTGAAAGTGAGTATAAAGCTAGATTAGTAGTTAGAGGATTTCAACAAATTGATTGTGTAGATGATACTTATTCTCCTGTAGCAAAAATACCAACCTTAAAGCTTTTACTGTCATATTGTTGTCAAAATTCGATGGAAATCCATCAAATGGATGTAGAAACTGCTTTTCTAAATGGCAAAGTCCTGTCTGAAGTTTATGTAAAGCAGCCAATAGGCTATGAAGATAGCTCTGATAAAGTTTATAAATTAAATAAATCTTTGTATGGCCTAAAAGAGAGCCCACGTGCATGGTATGAATGTTTCAACAATTATTTGACTGAACTAGAGTTTCAAAGATGCAAATATGATTACTGTTTATATTTCAAAAAGGAAAAAGATTTAACTGTTTACATATTATTATTTGTTGATGATTTGTTGATTTGCTGCAGAGACCAAAACGTCATTGACGATATTAAAAGCAAGCTATGCAATAAATTTAAAATTAAAGATTTAGGTAGAGTGAAAAAATATATTGGTATAGACATTGAGTATAAATATGAACAAAACAATATTTTAACTTTGAGTCAGGAATTTTACATTGAGTCTTTAGCAAAACGCTATAATATTGAAAATGCTAAATTATACAAAACATCAATTGAAATTAATTCGAAATTAAATAAATGTGAGTTGAATGAAGACATCAAGTATCGAAATTTAATAGGAGCCTTGTTATATATTAGTTCTGGCACTAGACCAGATATTTCATTCTCTGTAAACTACTTAAGTCGTTTTCAAAACTGTTGTAATGAGACACATTTTAAATATGCTCTTAGGGTGTTGAAATATTTGTTTTTGACTAAGACATTAAAACTAAAATATTATAAAAATGACAATGCTGATATAATAGACTGCTATGTTGATTCTGATTGGGCAGGAGATGTCTTAGATCGAAAATCCACTACTGGATATGTAATTAGACTGTATGGAAATGTTATATCCTGGAAATCTAAAAAACAAAATTGTGTGACAAAATCATCTACCTTTGCAGAATACATTGCCTTGTCAGAAGCTGTAACTGAAATCAATTTCTTAATAAGCTTAATTACTGATGTATTTACAAAAATTTCTAAACCAGTAAAAATGTATGAAGATAACTCAGGCGCTGTAGCCATAGCTAAATATGGAAACTTTACCAAGAATTCTAAGCACATTGAGGTGCATTATCATTATATTCATGAAAATGTCAAAGAAAAATTAATTGAAGTTATTAAAATAGAGTCTGAAAATAATATTGCAGATGTATTAACCAAAGCTTTGGGAAGTGTTAAATTTCTTAAATTTCGAGATTGTTTAAACATAAAAAATTAGAAAATATCATGTTAATATAAGTTTTTGATTTAATATAAAACTGTTAAGTTACTTGAACATTTT
>JALPQI010008198.1:0-50579 GCA_025490895.1 Thaumatotibia leucotreta
ATTGGATGTTGTGAGTGTTGTGTGTAGGCCAATAAAATCAAAACACATAGGTAATAATACCGATTGTTATTTTAGTATGAAATGAAAAAGAATCTGGATTTGCTGTAGAGCACAGTATCTAACTAATGCACAACAAGCGGTGTGGTCGTAATATCAACAAGAAAACATCCTCGCCAAGATCGGAAACTTATACAATATTCCTCAATCAATGTCAGAAATCCGTTTACGTATGCTTTAAACATGGCGGCGGGCGGTTATTCAATCAAAGTTAGCGAAAAGTTTGTATTAATTTTGATTGTATTTTGATTGTACATAATCCATTCAGAACAGAAACAGTCTTACAGCTTAAAATTTAGTAGTTTCGGAGATCAAATGGGATTGGTCGTTTTTCGCCTATTTTTATAAATAACTTCAATACCTATTATTTACCTTACAATCATAAAAATATATTCAAATCCTCACATTATACTATATATGTTGTTGGATGTTGTGAGTGTTGTGTGTTAGCTTGGTGACAACCTTAGCTTAGAAGTGAATAATCATTTGACCATGTGCGGGTAGTTCGAAAAACCCGCGCAGCTTGAAGGCGTTGATACATTTTCTCGCCAGTCTGCTTGCGGCCACGGGTGTAACTGAGCAAAGATTTCTGAAATAAATGCATTTAAAACGACTCTTATAATTACTTTGAGATGTCAAAAACTCGTTTTAATTTTTTTTTTAAGAAACTAACTGTCATATTTCTAACCCTTTTCGGTGGTGAGTTACATATTAGTGGCCGTTATACATAAAAATATGAACATGTTCGCGTGTCGGATAGCGGAGATATGACCACTGTACGAATGCTCCCGCTGTACGAATCCTACCCACTCTCCCCTACCTATCGGAAAATTGGTTTTAACTTGTAAAACGAGCATGAATATTGAAATATAACATTCCAATTCAGGAATAATATGACCCTAAAACATTTTTGCCCCCATTTCGTTAATTAACAATAAATAAGCCATGAAACTCGGCGTGTTTAATGAACTTTGTTATGCAACTGTGATTATAACAAGAGGTTAGGAAGTGCTTATGCCGAAAGGGAACTTTATTCCTCCACATAAAATCACATCGATAATCCGAAAGTAATCCACTTACGAAGAACCTTTTTACTTTTGGTCATAAAGAAAACATTGATTAGGTACTAACTCGCGAATGTAACAAAACACAAAAAAATATGGCTTAATTGGCTTCTGATTAAATGGACATTTCTCCGAGCGTTTCAATCGCTGTGACTTCGGTGGCAGCCTTATCCCAAAAATTCCTTGAGAGATGTTTGAATTTTTGGATATCTTGGTAAACGTAGTTGACAACTACCAAGATATTAAAAAAAAGAGATACTCACGGAAAAAGCGTAACAATGTTGCCACCGAAGCTGCGACCGCATATATGTATAACATGGACGTCTAACGCCAGATCAAAAATGCCCCCAGAAACAATTGTTCAATCGTGCCAAGATGGGCAGGACATAGCGTTTTTCTTAACACCGCGCATATTTCGGCGCAGGAGAATTCCATGAAAACATCTACTTTTTGTCGATTACGACTCTCTATGGTAGCTACCTTAATAAAATATGCTAGCTGTTAGGAAACACTGTCAATCTTAAAGCCTTGATATGTTATTATTATGCCGTAACTCAGCTTACTAATTGAATTTCTCAAAAGTATTGAAAAGACAGTGTCGCTTACGACATGTTTTCATGGAATGCTCCCGCAACATCTTTGACAAATGTTTATAGAATAAAGCCAATCAGAACTTTGATGGACCAATCACAACTATTTTTAAATGGCGGATTAAGTTTTTATTGGTTGACATTTAAATTCTTTGCCGTGATACATTCAAGAGGAGGTGACATTTGTCAACTAAAATTCAGGACCGTTTTGGAAAGGCAATTTAGCATGGCGTGCGGCTTCGATGTTTTATTTGTTCGTAGCTCCGAAGTCACGGCGGTTGTAACGCTCAAAGAAATGCCCAAATCATCCTTATTGACTAAACTTATGTAAGGAAAAAAAACCTTGTTGGGATCTTACAAATAAAAAAGGTGCGTTTCTGCAATTTATATCTGCAGTACAAATTAGAATAGAGCGTGCTGGATAATTTCTTCTAAAAAAATATGCAACTTTTTTGGGTAACGTTACGCCACGGCAACCGGACAAAATAACAACAAGAAATAGTCACCCATATAACACGTAAGATTCCTAACATCATTTGTTTCGGATCATTTGCTACTTTACATATTACATCTACATGCCATTGACAACTACGATTAATGTTCGGTATTGACGGTACACAACGATACCGATTTTTCGATATACTACGCTACTTTCAGATTTCACACAGTCATAGGTTATACTATAGATAGAGTATAGTACCTAATACTCGTATGCGAGTATCGCCCTGCATGTGACGGGCGTGTCACCGTCACGCGAGAGTGATAGATGGCGCCACTTTCGACGGGACTGGGTACTTAATGAGCAATGAACGATCATTTATTAATAATCGTGTTTTGTTTTTGAAACTGTTTTATGTTCGTCTGCGCTTTTCACGGTGAATAAACCACAGAAGTTCAGAGAACTAAACACATCGCTGCTTACATCTAATTAAAACTGTCACATCTGAACCTTCCTCACTAGAGAGTTCAGAAGACGACACACTATAATGGGGAATCTGTTGTTATTAAAATCCTGTTTCATTTTGCCGTACCACGGTGTGTGTATCCATATTAGGTACCTATATTATTTTATCAGAATTGTCGTTGTCAATCCGCCGTGCATGGGATAAGTTTGACTTATGGAGTTCTACCACACCTGCTATTTATTAAGGATTGGCGCTATTGTAGTTTTATTCTGTTAATTACATTTTTACCACAAGAGAATCTCCGTAGTTTGCACTTTGAGTACAATCTTAGCGTCTTATATACCTACGTATAGACAAAACATAAGTTTACCACAGACAACTCTAGAGTAGTAGTGTATTCGGATGCGAGGACATTGGACTATAACACTATGACTTTCTGGATAGCAGCTTGCGATCAGGCGAACGGACGGTTGTGGTCATCACGTTTTAAACAAAATTGCCCTGGCACAAATCTTTCAATCTATTACTGACCTTACGAAGTATAAGAATAATATATTTTGACATTTTCCACAATACAAGAAGATGTTAGTCGACAAGTTTACGTCAAACGGACGGATATTAGACATATTTCCCTTATGATATAAGATGAGAATAGAAATGCGGAAACTTGCAAATATTTATAACTCATACCAGCAGTGGCTGGCGACACTCCAAGGAGTAAATCACTGGTCCTCATAAATGTCCGGAATCTGTATTTGGTGTATTAGAGATATCCGTTGCGAACTGTCAGAGCATCTTTAATGGTAATTACATCTACAAATTATTTGTGTCCGATTTAGAAAACATAGAAAATAATGTTGACTTATTGATGATATTTTCTTGTTACATTATTTATTTATTCTATAATCATTTTCCGCTTATTTAAATGTTTTCACGAGCAAATTTAGATGTCAAGTTATATTGAGATTGACAGATTCACTTTCCCATATTATTTATTCAATTTAATCCCCGGTAGACTGGAGCTTTCAAGTCTCAGTAGGTACCGATACTACCGATAGGGATATTTGGAAGTAAGAGTGATCCACAAAATTTCTTGAGTAATCAACATCAATTTTATGTCAGATTTAACTGGCAATGCGTCCTTCTGTTAGGTTTTTTTTCTGATTTCGGTGTAGATAATAGGGTAAAGTGATATGGGTTTGCCTTTTTCTTTATCTACATTAGGTAGGTACGAATATTGTTGTATGTATACTGTCCTTGTTTGTGTAAAAAAAAAAAACTTATTAAGATGATAAAGGTCATATGTTTCATTCGTAAGAGTTCCTAAACTAGAATAAATTAATACTTAAACTTTTTTAAATATAATATTTTCTCTTTTTAATAATTAGGTAGGTATACTAGGTATATAATATAACAAATAATATGTTTTCATAAGACTTCTAAGTGGCGTTGAAAGTTGCCCGTGCGAAATGCCGACTAATTAGACAGCAGTTCACAACAAGTGGCGTCACGATTTGGCCTTTTGTTCACTAAGTGTTTGACGCGAAAGTAATCGAGTCTGTGCCGAGGTGTGATGATTTCTGAGAACTGCCTAATTAATTGCTGGGCGAGGAAAGGTAATTAATTTGACTGCCGTCTGAACAATAAGATAGTAGGGTAGAGTTTTACAAAAAGTGTGCCGCTCATAGAACATTTTGATTTGCGCCGCTTTTTACTGACAAATTGCTTTTCTAGACTAAATAAATAAATATCTTGGAACATCATACACAAATCGACCTAGTCCCACGGTAAGCTCAATTAAGGCTTGTGATGTGGTTACTAGGCGACGATATTTATGATAGATAGATAAATATAGATACTTACGTTAATATTAACATACAATAATACGGAACAAATATTTGTGATAAATAAATACACAAATAATGCCCTCCCCGGGATTCGAACCTGGAACCTCCAGCTTCGTAGGCAGGATCACTACCCACTAGGCTACGGAGGCTGACAATTATTTCTCAAACATGCAATCAAATATTGATGTTATGCCCCATATGCTGCGAAGTATGATGTTTCAGGGAGGTGAAGTCGTTATTGCAATTTTATACAACTCTTACAGGCCTAGGCCGGCAAAGTCTTCATTTTTACGGATCCGAACCTCAAAAGGAAAAAACGGAACCCTTATAAGATCGCTAGCGTGCCTGTCTATCTGTCCTTCTGTTACAGTCGATTTGCTCCGAAAAAACTAGACCAATTGAGTTGAAATTCGGCACATGTAAGTTGCTGACCCAACGACAGATTGGTCCTCATAATTAAAATTAATTAGTTTATGGAACATAAATTTGACGACTTAAATTAGTAACTTAATACTAAAAAACGTAACTTAAAAAAAGTAATTATAAACTGAATAACGTAACATAGGTAAATGTAAATACGTATGCCAAATGAAATGGTATAATGTGAGGATTTGAATATATTTTTATGATTGTAAGGTAAATAATAGGTATTGAAGTTATTTATAAAAATAGGCGAACAACGACCAATCCCCTTTGATCTCCGAAACTACTAAATGTTAAGGTGTAAGACTGTTTCTGTTCTGAATGGATTATGTACAATCAAAATTAATATAAACTTTTCGTCAACTTTGATTGAATAACCGCCCGCCGCCATGTTTAAAGCATACGTAAACGGATTTCTGACATTGATTGAGGAATATTGTATAAGTTTCCGATCTTGGCGAGGATGTTTTCTTGTTGATATTACGACCACACCGCTTGTTGTGCATTAGTTAGATACTGTGTGCTCTACAGCAAATCCAGATCCTATTTCATTTCGTACTAAAATAACAATCGGTATTACTTACCTATGTATTTTGATTTTATTGCAGAAGTATGAAAGTTTAGCTTTAAAGAGTGTGACTTGAATTCAACCTTGTGTCGAGAAAGGGGGCCACAATCGTAGTACCGTAATATATACCAATCATCGCCTAATTTCACATAAGTTGACTTTTACGAAATATCATCAGTGCAGACATTAAAAATAGCAAACGCCTAGTTTTTTTTTGTGTGGCAATATTCTGCAGACGATCTGCATTTTTTTTTCGCGATACCAACGACATATTTTAAAATAATAGTGTTTTTGTTTTCAGCTGTATCAAAAACCAGTTAATGTTAAACTTTTCACTTGATCATATTCTTTAACTATTCCTCTTTTTACTGTACCGAACTACTTGGCCGCTATAACTTCTAGGTCCTTGACGCTGACTGTATCTCGAAGTTGTTACTGACTTACTTACGAACCTTTTAATATTAGGTGTCTTCCAAATCTTTTACAAGAAATTAAACTTAGGAGCGAGGGCATTTGCTACAGGTAGGTACATATTACAGCGTGAAAACATTACAGTGAGGCAGTGAACCGGGGTAATAAAACTGAAGAAGTACTATAAATAAATCAACTGGGTATAAACTCAGGTTAAGTAATCAAATCCAGAACTTATTTGTAAAATCTCGATACTGTATGTTTGCTGATGCAATGCAATGGTAATAATGGTATTATGCGTCGTTTGTCGTTAAAATGGGGGTACCTATGTAGTTTTTAATTTGTGGTGAATTCACTTAAGAGGGCGCATCAACCCAGGAAAAAAGCAGAATTCACCCGCGCGGCCCGCTGCTGTTGCTCTGTAGATAAAATGATTATTTATTAACAGAATATGCGAATAGTACTCGGATGAATAATTTCAAATAAGTGTTATATAAATGTGAAATATATCTTTGATACCTATCCGCTAAATATGATTCTATGTATCATAGGTACCTATGTCAGGTACGTTAAGCATACTAGTTCCTACGCAGAAATTCCCAGCGTAATTTGATAAATAAAACTGCGTACTCATTTCAATTAATAAATGGGTAACTGAAAGACAAAGTATTATAAAGCCCGCTTTTTATTTAGAGGGAATTTTGCGGGTTCGCTTATTATGGGTCATGGCACGTTTTGTATTGTTTTGAGAGCTATTGTAATGGTTAATCATTTTTTCGGCGTCATTTGCGACGTCCATAATAATCGGGAGAAAAACAATGGAACAAACGCAAAATAATACATCTAGAGAAAGTCAGAGTGAGGTTTTTAAGTAATGTACTTGACCGTTTAGCTTTTGCTCCTCGGAACTCTGGCGTCCCGAGTTCGATCCCCGGCAGCAGCAGCTTTTTGTATTTTTTTTTTGTAATTATTTTAGTTTTTTTTTTTTTTTATTTTTTTTTTATATAATGAAATTGAGTGTAATTTATGCATAAAAAAGTTTGTTAATGTTTGGTACAATTAGACTTATTTTTTAGCTAACAACTGTTATTGTGTGAGAATAACAAAATGAGAATGTTGTATGATTGATAATGTTGTAGTTTTTAGTTTAATTTGACATTTATTATTCGCTGTGCATTTTTTATTTTATTTATTGACGTATTTTAAATTTTATTTTATAATTGTAAATTAAATCAATTTTTTTTTTATATTTTTTTATTGTAATAATTGTATTTGACATTAATAATTATCAACTATTGTTGGAAATTAATAGGTAAATTTTAATGTTACCTAATTTTTTTTTGTTCTTACTGTGAGATAACTATATATATATATATTTTTTAATTAATCGCACTTAGTTTTTTGACTATTTCAGTTTTATGACCTGTTTTTTATATGTGAATTATTTATTTTGTTGCTTCTACTTGCGTAACGTCAATAAGTAAATAATTTTGTTGTGTGAGCATGAGCGACTTATCTTCACTGAGTGTATGTCCCTTTTGCACCAACTCTACCAGGACCTTCTCCGCTCATGGGCTTAAGGTTCACATAGGTCGCATGCACAAAGGGGAATCTCGGGGGAGTGATCCTTTACAGCCGGTAGCACAGGCCTCTACCTCTCGGTCAGATCCTGCTGATGCTCCTGCTGCTTTAGGTTTGAATGATCTGGCTTCTCTCAAACAGACTGCGGGTACTCCGGCACATCCCGAAGGGGGCGCGTAGTCTTGCGGCGGGAAAGTTGTGTGACATCATAGGCAAATGTATTGACTCCAATGGCGTTGCGGAGTGGTTCGCGTTACTGTCCTTTGCCTTTTCCGCGTTGAGGGTTCCAGACGCAGGGGGGGCGGGTAACCTCACGACCAAAGTGAAGCGGAATATTAGCGCGACTGATGTCCTTGTCTCTGGCCAAGATGATTTTGAGGAAGGGAGGGTCCCGAAATTGCCCTCAGCGGTGAAGGCGATTGAGTCTAAAGTCTCAGATGGTGATCTCAGAGGTGCAGTTCGGCTGCTTCTATCGGATGACGTGGTGGCTCTTCCTAATTCGGAGACTTTCGCCACTCTTCAGTCGAAGCACTCGGCCCCTTCCCGACCGTTGGTGTTCCCACCTGAACCCGATCGTTCCGTTCCCGTTCTTGAGGTGAAGTTAGAGGATGTGTCCCGGGCCCTTTTCTCCTTTAACAGTAGTTCCGCTGCCGGGTTGGATGGTATTCGCCCAGCACACTTGAAAGAGTTAACATCAATTGCAGCGGGTGATAATGGATTTCGGTTGATGGAGGCCTTGGTGAAACTTTGCAATTTTTTGCTTAGTGGGCGAGTAAATCCAGCGGTATGTCCTTTTATTTATGGGGCGTCTTTGTGTGCGTTGGCAAAAAAAGACGGAGGGTTGAGACCCATTGCCATTGGTAGCACATTTCGTCGCTTAGCTGCTAAACTTGGGTGTCAGGCAGTAAGGGATGAAATGGCGGCATATTTGCGTCCACATCAGTTGGGTTTTGGCACTAAGCTGGGATGCGAGGCTGCCATCCACGCTACCCGTGCCTTTGTCTTGAATCCTGAGAATAGGAACAGCGTCATCGTCAAGCTAGACATTAAGAACGCCTTTAATTCTATGGAGCGCGATGACTGAGGTTAGAGAGAAGTTGCCATCACTCTACCCTTTCCTGTTCCAGGTGTATTATTCCCCTTCTCACCTTTTTTATAACGGGATGAATATTCCTTCACAAGTTGGCGCGCAGCAGGGGGATCCACTGGGTCCTCTAGTCTTCAGTCTCGGTGTTCATAAAGCGATTGCGGGTCTTCGGGCTCCACTGAAAGTTTGGTACCTGGATGACGGTACCATTGGAGGTACGCCTGAAGAGGTGGAGCTCGATTTGCGCATGCTTCTTCCGCGATTCCGTGAGCTGGGACTGCAGGTTAACAGTAGCAAGTGCGAATTTTTCCCCTGCAGCGCCGGTGCAGCCAATTCTTTTTCTTTGTTCTCCTCTCTTCTTCCGGGGGTCAAAGAAATGTCCAACCAGACTTTTAATCTTCTCGGCTCTCCTATTTTCCCAGCTGCTATCCCGGAGGCTTTCGAATCTCGGAGGCAGCTTCTTCTGTCGGCAAGGGAACGGTTGAAAAGTCTTTCTGCGCATGTAGCGTTAATTTTGCTGCGGGTTTGTTTTGCCGTTCCCAAGCTGACGTACTTTTTGCGCACGGTTCCTACCTGGCTTTATCCAGCGCAAATTGAGTCCTTTGACGGAGTATTGAAGGAGTCAGTAGAGGTGCTGCTTAACGTTTCCCTCGACGGCTGGCAGTGGGATCAGGCTTCTCTGCCTATTCGGTTCGGTGGACTTGGAGTACGTCGGGTGCGAGATGTTTGCGTGCCGGCCTTCCTGGCGTCATCGTGTGGGGTGGAGGATCTCGTTGCTCAAATTTTTTCCTTGAATGGCAGCGGGATATCTTTACCCTTCGCTTCTGGCGCCTTGGAGACTTGGTCGGCGCTCAACCCGGGCGTTTCTCCACCGGAAGGGCGGGATAGCCAGAGATCGTGGGATGATGTTGGGGTTAAGCGGGCTTTCGATTGTCTGGTGGCAAATGCGACCGGGGTCGATAGGGCTAGGCTTAATGCCGTGTCGCAACCCGAGTCCGGTGCTTGGCTGCATGCGTTGCCTTCCTCGCATTTGGGTACCCTGCTAGACAACGACTCGTTGCGGGTGGCTGTGGCCCTCCGCCTTGGCTGCAATGTGTGCGAACCTCATCTATGCATCTGCGGCACTATGGTGGAGAGTCGTGGTTATCACGCACTGAGTTGTAGTCGGTGTGCGGGGCGATTCCCACGGCACCATGCGTTGAACGACATTATCCGGAGGGCTCTAGTTTCTGCAAATGTTCCGTGCGTGCTAGAGCCACCGGGTCTCAGTCGATCCGATGGTAAGAGGCCGGACGGATTGACGCTGGTACCGTGGCATAGGGGAAAGTGCTTGTTGTGGGACGCGACGTGCGTCAGCACTTTTGCCGTGTCCCATATTGGTCGGACTGTCCGGTCGGCGGGTGCTGCGGCAGAATTGGCGGCGATGAAGAAGCGGGAGAAATATTTAGGGTTGGGGGGTTATTTGTTTGTCCCATTGGCGGTAGAGGTGATGGGGTGTTGGTGCTCGGAAGCAAAAGCGTTCTTTAAAGATGTGGGACGTCGTTTGCGGGACAGAGGCCTCGACCCTCGCTCCGGGTCGTTTCTGGTGCAAAGGTTATCCATGGCGGTTCAACGCGGCAATGCTGCGAGTGTTATGGGTACCTTTGCGCCGGGAGTGACGCGGGGCGGGTTGTTCGATTAGTTTAGTGTTGATTTAGTATTGTACCTTTAATTTTTTTTTTAATTATAATTATTGTTTCGTTGTTTCCATTTTGATATGTTTAGATGTTTTATGTACTTATAAAGAGAATAGTTCACTGTGATCCTTATAATGCCTTTGCATTGTTCCTACAAAATACTATAGGGTCTCAGAAAATATTGTTCTTGACATGGGTTAATTACTAATTGTAATTAATAACTATAATTAATTATTAACTAATTTACAAGTAAAATTAAGCTGCGTATTTTTTTTTGTTCGCAGATAGTGTTACCATTCGGTACCAACGACCACTACTGGATGCTTAGCCAAGTTGCCAATCGCTAACGCTTAGTAGCGTATCGTAGTTTCCCTTCTCTGTCACTCTTTCATATTAGTGCGACGATGACAGCTAGCTGCCTTTCGTTTATGATTTACGATTGACGATTAAGCGTTAGCGATTGGCAACTTGTCTAAGCATCCAGATCTGTCGACTGTTACTTAATAAATACATATCTGTAACATATTTTATAATGGCTTCCAAACAACGACAGATTATTTTTTATGATAAAACATAAAAAAGTAATTTTAAGTCGTTGTTTGACAATTGTATTATGGGAGAATAAAAGACTAAGCTTAATGAAAGTTTTATTGGCCACTTATACAACTCATACAAGTTTGAAGCTGGAAGGAGACAATGTATAAATGGGCTGCGACGTGACGTCGTTACTGCTATCGACACAATTTAGCTGCCGATATATCCGTTTATACAGGGTGGAACTATACTGAAAGTTCATCGTACTGGTTGGTAGACTCGGTGGCCGACTGACCGTGGTCTACTTGCGACCACGGGTTTACACCCGTGACGTTACCGTCATGCCAGAAATGTCAGGATAATATTAAACGTAGCTTTATGCGATAAAGACCCGTTTGTCGTTAAAATATGAACGATAATCTCGAAACTTTAAATCAAGGTACTCGTAATTGTTGTTGATTGTACGGTCTACAAAGGAAATAGCAAGATTCACTCAGTACAAGGCTCTATAAATAATTTACCAGCAACTCGATACCCCTTTAGTATTGTCCTTTCGTCCAATTTAATCAATCCTCTACCGAGGAATTTCCTACTGGCCTTTTTACCTAAACAAGGAATTTGATATTCATGAAATGCAAAACGCGAGCACATCTCGATCTTGACCTTTTCAATCGATATCTAAAATTACTTTGATTAACATACTCGTAACAGATGGCCAGTGGGGACCTATAGTTACCTGAAGTTACCAAACTTAGGAGCTTTTTCTTTTGAAGATTCTGAATCCAATAAGATATTTTTAACCTTTTCGCCGCCAATTGCTTGACATGCAGAAAAAGAATTGCGTGACTCAGACGCCCACGATTTGTTAGCAAGTCACGAAATACAAATAAAATGCACCTTCATTTGACAATACAGAGTTGCCAGTTGTTTACGTGCATTTTGTTGCTTAGCGTAGGGTGGCATTTTTTGACATGGTGACGAAAAGGTTAATGTGTATCTTAATAACCCTACTCATATAGGTGCTTCCGACACCGTCTCCCTTGATTAAGCAAATTAAGTGATATATTACTGTTATATCCTGATTAACAGACTGCGCAAGTGCGCATTATATAGTATAACATGAATAAAACGTGTTCGTTGCTAAACTAATGGCATTGAACCTTATAAGTAACAGCTAGGTGTAAGTTGTACATTGGGCAAACTGCTTGTTATCGTTTATCGTTTGTCGTCGTTGCCCTCACGTTTTAACAAATATGCAAGCGTAAGGCTAGTTTCACACGGAGTATTTTTTTCCCGTATATCGTAAACGAAATTTTCTCGTACGTTGTAGTGACAACAGACTTTGAATAATCTACTACACAAAGTCTATTGTCACTACGACGTTCGAGGAAATCTCGAATACGGTATACGGGAAAAAATACTCCGTGCTTATCTAGCCTAAAAGTGACACGTAGCACAATAGACTGTATAAGTGACTGATCATTAAGCCACCTGAAGTCAACAAGATGTTTTATTGTAGGAAGTCCCCAAACTATTTGGCCTAAACTGTCGACATCATCTGCTCGTAGAGTTTACATGAATTTCTTCTTAAGGAATGGCTTAAATAATTGTCACGTCAACTTCAATTGACCTTGTAACTAATGGTCCTTAGCATTTCAGCAACATGAATTTAGACCGTAGTATCTGGTTAACTACGCGTGGTGTTTTGATACTCGTACTACCCATTTGTTATGATTTTGCTATTGTGAATTTGTCCGATTTATTCAAACTCTTTTTCTACACACGCCAAATTATACCTGGCATTGAAATATCAGGAATGTCCGGATTTCTTGATGTCTCACTAATCGTTTTATGTTTGTACGGTTAAATAACAAAGTACTTAATAAAAGTTTTAGCATCTAATGGTTAATTCCTCTTAATGGTTAAGAATAATTTTTTAAAATAAAAAACCCTTAGGGTGCGGCTCCAATGACGCCGAGAGGAGAGGAAATGTGCAAAATTGGCCAATGAGACAGCATCACAGTGTTTCGAATTTTGAATTTGAAGAATGTAATTGGTCAATTTTGCACATCTCCGCTCCTCTCCGCGTCAGTGGAGCCGCTCCCTTATAGTTTCGCCATGTCAATCTATCTGTCCGTCTGTCTGTCCGCAGCATAGCTCAGTGGCCGTTAGTACTAGAAGTATGCAACTTGGTATATGGTATAGTATGGGATATCGTTAAATAGGTCTTTACTTATCGAGTAAAACCGTTCGGTAATGGTATCCTTTATTTTTAAACTCATGGTACGGCTCCTGGAAGTTGATGGCGGCCATTATTTTACGTGACCGCGTAAGTCGAATAGTAATGGCTGTAGTTAAAATGGCTAGGATTTTACCCGTCACCCTTATAAAGTTTAAGGAAGGACAAAATGTAAAATGTAGTTGTATAAAGTGAATACTTTTACTAATAGATCAACTTGTGATATTTTATGTGTATAGTTAGGCATTAAGTATCACGATTGTAATAATTAACGACATGGAATGCCTCGTCATGACATTTTCTCAAGATAATTGAAAGGATCTTAATTAGCTCAAAACAGACGGACTGTAATTATATGCAATAATTTTTGCCGGCGTGTTTTTATTGTGAGCCACCAATGTGTATCGAAGCAAACGCAAACGCTTCGGGGAATAGTCGAAACTAATAAATATGTCTTATCGATTACAAATATACTTTGGCCCAGCAGCTACTAAGATTGAGTAGGTTTCGGGGGATAGCCGAAACTAATGAATACGGCTTATCGAATACAAATATTCTTTAGCCTAGTTCCTACTAAGATTGATTAAGTTAATATCACAAGCTTTCCAAGATGCCTTTTGAGAATTGAGCACATCGAGGATCAGTTTCCCGGTTAACATTGTTGAATTTACAGGCGTTTTAATACAGACCTCAACCAGGATGCTAAGCCAAGTTGCCAATCGCTAACGCTTAATAGTCAATCGTAAACGAAAGGCAGCTAACTGTCTTAGTCCTGGAGACTGTCCTAACTATCAACAAATGATGATAGATAGATAGATAACTGTCTTTGTCGCACTAATACGAAAGAGTGACAGAGAGGGAAAACTAGGATACGCTACAAAGCGCTAGCGATTGGCAACTTGGCTAAGCACCCTGGAATGCTTTTCGCTTGAAACCTTTTTACGGGTTGTATTGAATGTCAATAAATGGCCACAGCTACCATCATACATCGACCCTCGAGACTCGACAGTCGTGTCCGGCGGCGTGACACGTTTCCGCGGTCTGGTTCAGACGAAAATAATTTCCAAACATTATTCTAAATTTATTAATTGAAAGTTAGAAGGCAACCTTGTTCTACTTTGTTTAACATACAATCACATGCAACGTATGGGTTCATCATTCAATAATTGCATGTAAATTAATAAATCTGTAGTAATAAAAACAATTGGTACTAATACTAACAATTAATAAACTTCTACAGAGATAGGATACTCAAGAAACGAATACCTTACATGCTAAACTCCTTGTTCGCGGACATTACCAATGCGCCTAAAAAGAGGTTTAATTAAAGCAACTAAATAACCATTTCTTCAACGTTCTATAAAACAGCTCACCAAACTTTATGGAACGCCGAAGTACCTATGTATAATACAGATAACTACTTATACGGAAAAATGAAAATATATTTTTAATTATAGGTAGGTATTATTTGATTATGATAGGTTGAGATTGAAGTGCCTCCACAGTCAAACTGAATAAAATAGTTTTGTGGAGCTATGTATAATAACTATTTAGGTAATAAATAAATAATAAATAACATGTAAAAAGTAAATGTAATAAAACTGGTCGGCTGAATTCATACATTAAAAAAAATATAGTAAATAGTTTTAATCTCAAATTGTATTGGAATTTCCTTTAATTATTCATTCAATTCACAAAACTCCTAACTTTATGGTCAGATAACTCAGTAGATATATAGAAATAGCAAGTCGTTATACAAAAGCTCGACAAACCATAGATTTTCTAAGGTTTGGTCTCTGCAAACCAGCAATCTAACGACATTTGTTTTTCCTTTGGATACATAGATAAATTCATGGAAATAGCAATGCCAAAAGAATCGTATTTTTTTGAAATTTTCCAGGATCCTAGGAATATAAAATATATAATTATATTTCAATTCGGCTAGTTTGCAGTATTTTCTATGAATTATCCACCTGACCCGTATACTTTGACAGCGTGTGTATTTATTAGTACGAGTACCTAGGAGTGGCTACATTAGAAGGTACCAGAGTATGAAGAATGATTAAATTAATATTTGATGAAATGTAACAAAACCTATTTCTTTATCATTTTGTAGAGATTTATAGCATACCTTGACAAGTATTCCCTATGGATTCTTATCCAAAGCTAGTGAATAATAAATAATAATAAAGTATACCGTACGACCACGAGTAATCTCCCAAAGCAAAGGTAAAGGGCAAACAGCGGCGTGAGAAGGAAACCTGTATATCTCAATAAATTGGGGCCTTCGGCTTATCGTACTTTTATTCTCCGTATACATCTGATTCCAAGGTTCTATGACATTCATTAAGTTTGGCCCGGTTCTTCTTTTTTGGGTGATTTCCCGTTGTCTTGTCCTTAACAGTTTGTAGAAACGTTTTTGTAAGAGGCCATTCATGCATTTTGATGGAGTAATAATCAAATAATATTTTTTAGTACAGGTGGTGTACTTTTTAGGCTCTAATGCGAGAAGTGGGTCATTTTACGTCAAGTCCAAAACTTCGGAGGGCCATCTGTACTAAAAAACGTCGTACGAGATTTCGTTTTTGCACGTGTCAAGTTTTTCGCACTTGTGTCGTAATGTACTATTTCATCATTCATTCATTAATTATAAAGCATTTATTTTGCAATTTATTTATTGTCGTCCACCTACATTTTCAGGACTTATTTGTTGTTTTTATATGGGTGTCTACGTCTAGTAGGTTCCGTTTATTGAAGGCTGACCTTTCTCAATGTCAAAGAATTATAGTGCTACGGGTGTCCTGTCCTACTGAACTGATGACTTACGACGGGCCGAATTACTTATCTCTGAATACTTACCCCCTTATTCATAAGCGTCTCCTAACTTAACAAGCCGCTAAGTATTGTTTGTCCCTTTCGGCCTTATAGACGTATTGATAGGGTGTCTATCGTGTCGCATAACGTCGATTGTCCTAAAATTAGTTTTCTCCAATATGCTCGGAAATGTTCGCATTAATGTAGCAAAAACGAAACGCGAAGTACCTTCTTATGTACCAGCTCAAATTAAAAAAAAAGATTTTCATTATTGTACAGTTTTTGCGGCCGCGAAATTGTACTAAAATCCATTAATGTATTGTTTTTTACTTCTTAAAAACTACTTTTGGACTTTGAAAAAAATGCATACAGCCAAATTCTAAAGCCACGACCAAACGCCTGGTCTGGATAGAGCGAGAGACGGCGATCAAATCTATGGCCGTCTCGTTCTATCATGAGTTACAAACGCCTCGGTGTGTCAGGTCGTGTAGGTACGGTTTAATGAAACCATAGATATCGTTACTATTTTTTATGAACGACCATGCATTAAAAAAAAGTTTAGGCGGGAATCATAAGAGATTTTTTCTTTTCAATTGTTATTCAATTTGCAAGAAGAATTACTTAATCGATTGTAATTTTTGTTTTATTTCCTTGCATGTTTGGAGAAAAGTCCTATATGTGCCTCGGACGGAAATAGAATTTCGTGGATTCGTATGTAATTGTCGGCCTCAGCTTCGCTTCGTCCGACAAAAAATACTCATCCACGAAATTCGCTTTCCCGGCCTCTGCAATAATGTACTATTAATCCGCGTTTTGTTCCTCGAAGACAGAGAGATTAACATATAAATAGGTACAACCTGTTTGTAAAACGTAGGTATATTATTTGAAATTATTTCTTCAGTTTACGATAGTCGGTAATCGTGTTTTTTTAAGGATAATTTCTAAAGAAGATATTTTTACTACGATTTATGGGCCTAGTGTTCAGTACCTACGAGAAAATTTTCTTTATGCAATTAGATTTTAATGAAAAACACAGTTGAACAGAGGGCGTACCTAGTAAAACAAATTCTCGCCGACGATAGATTCACGTAGTTCATAAAGACGTAACTGAATTAGAACAGGTCTGGCAAGACCACGCTCCTCCAATTTCCAAGTGGTCCTGCGGAGTTCGTCACAAAGGACCACTGGAGACTGAAGGCAGCCATCAAATTACTAAACTTTTGCTAGCTTTGATGTATTTGTAAAATGAAATTCCAATAATATAAAAGAAAGTTTAGATATCGCTGATTTTGGTGTGGAAAAAAATAAAGCACCCTTGGCTCAAGAGCTCAGAATTTACAAGGCATCTAAGTGCACGGTATTCCAGCCTCTAATGTAAGCTATTTAAGACCTAGGTAAGGGTAGGTTTTTTAGCTCATTATAAAAATGTTTAATATTCGTAGAATTAAATAGATCAGGATGCTTAGCCAAGTTGCCAATCGCTAGCGCTTGCTAGCACATCGTAGTTTTCCCTCTCTGTCACTCCTTCATATTAGTGCAACAAAGAGGGAAAACTACGATGCGTTAGCAGGCGCTAGCGATTGGCAACTTGACTAAGCACCCAGAAACATTTGTATAAATTATGTTTAATACAAAATTGTATTTTTAAAAATTATATAATTATATTTAACGTATTGATATCGTGAGGCTATGATACGGCATACTTATCTCAAACTATAGTTCATTCCATCTTTTTAATGGTGTGTGACCAAAAAAAAAACTAAAAGCCTGGACTTTCCGATAAGCATGGTATAATCATCAATAAATAAATAAAAATACCTACAATAGTTTATTTATTTATTTATTGATGATGGGCAGCAGCGTCATGAAGTCATCATAACACGGACAAATCTCTGCGAACGCCAACCCGCTCGCCAGTGGCCCGTGGCGATTATGGACATTTCACATTAGGCATGAGTAATAGGTGAGGCCTATGCCCAGTAGTGGACTGTAATAGGCTATTATATGTGTTATTATGTGTGCCCATTGTTTATTATATATACCACTGTCTAGACTGTAATTGTTGGCACATGTGTTATGAGTACACACTGAACGCTGAGCAGAAACACATTTCACGTTTCGCGTCACGACAAGAAAATGCACTTTCGATGTCATTTGCACAAACTCGTTAATCGTATCGGTACTAACGGATGCCCTATTAACTTTAGACGACTTTCTTATACATAGATTGCTTTATTAGAATATTGCTTTTAGGTGTACATACTTGCAATGTAATATTATTTTGAAGAGAAGAATAATATCATTATCAATAAAATGTAATTACACACAGGAATATAGTTTAGCGGTATCTTCACTATCTACTTATGTACCTATATTGATGTGGTAATGTCTAAATATCTATAGTTGTTAATTTTAAACAGACGAGTCTAAAGCCGCGTTTCCACTTATTGTTCTGAGCGAGCATTTACTTGTTCGTGGGCTGACGAACGAACATTTTGCTATGTGAAATCCTGTTTTCATCTGCCCAAGAACGAACGAATGCACGCTCAGAACACTAAGTGAAATGAGGCTTTAGTGCCAAATGGGTCATTGTCAGTCGGAAAAACAAAAGTTGTCCACTCGGTGGTCAAAAGTTAAGAGCTTTTATAAATCTATGTTACGCTTTGATTGCATAGGGCTATAGACCGGGGAACCTAGTTGTACCGTCAATTGTTTTATCCCAAAATTAGTACAGGGATTCCTTAACTTTAGGTATGTCCACCGAAAAGACGATAACCTAAATCTGACAATGACTCACATTCGCATGTCAAAATTTTATGTGCCCGATGTGCCATTCGATTTTGTGAAAACCTGTAGTAAATGTCAACGTTATTGGCATTAAAAAAAACAGATATTTATTACAGGGAAAAAGGGCTCTCAACGATCGCGTTACTTTTAAATGACTATGTAACGATATCATATTTTCACGCGCTTTTTTACATCATGTCCTGCGTCAGCAGCCTCTATAACATTGACGATTAATTGGTTTTAGAGACAGCCATATTTCAGAATGGGTGCTAATAAATGTTGTAAAGTTATCGGGGTACCTAGTAAATAAATATTCGAGTGTACAGTATTTTATTTTAGATTTGAGCAAAGTACAATGAATACGAAGGCTGCCGGTGCTGATGTTTTTCGATTTTTATAGTCTTAAGCTAAATAATAATATTAGACACGTAGGCAAAATTTAAACTCCTCATGGCGAGACCTAAATTCGCCTTTTTTGATAATGAATAAGTACCAACTCTCTTCGAACAGAGCTACAAAATCTAGAAATATAGGTAACATATACATGTAGGTAACACTAGACTACCATCTACAATTGTACATTTTAATCATATATTTTATGACATCGACCTCAAGTACTTCTTTGATAGTATCGAAATTACAGCTCAAATTGGAAATTCATCGACAAGGATTTTATAGGTTTCAATAGTTTCAAAATTGTTTACGACCTGAGTTTTCCTTAAAAACTAAGTTCGTTGACGCATCTGTGCGCCGGTCGATCTCAGAATCCCACATGACGTCAAGCTGCTTGAACGGCTTCCTCTAGCTACCAATTGGTTTAATGAGCTAACTTGATACTTAGCACGACTCCATTTGTTTCAATTCTCCCCATGCCAAGGTTAACGCTACGTGGGGAGAATTTACAAACGATTACGCCTGTTGCTCACGGAAATAGATTAATTTTCCATAAAACATGCACTTCGCACTGAACAATAATACTTATACGTACGTACGTATCTCTGTAAAAGAAAGAGATCAACCGATCTATATGTCAATGGATTGGAATATAAGGAAAATTATGACGATGTATAAAAATGCCTATTTAAAAATAACTAGGTACTCCAAAAAACCTCCTAAACTACTCTAATACCTCAAAACGTTTAAATTTGCAAAAGTAGAAATATAAAAATGACGGAAAAAGGCAAATTTTGTGTCCTTTTTTATACCCTATCAGTATCTTTATATTCTTGGTAATTTTTATACTTTATCAAATTTATATTGGGACGAAATTATACAAGTAGCCATTTTTATACAATATCGCCATTAAATATTTCCTTAGTCCACAGTAGCATAAATCTATCAATTATTATAGTTAAAAGTCAGACGTGTGGGAGTGACAGATGTCATAATAACATTGACTTTGATATGTAGGTAATTAAAATGTGTCAAGAGCAGTGGGATTTCAGCAACGACCTAATAAATTCGAGATGACCTGTTTAAACCACGTTTCACTGTTTATTTTGTGACGTTTGCTAACTGGCCGATGCACATAATAAATCATCCTTGAATTCGATCTGCTCTCCCATTACGTCGCGTCCTAGATTAGGTATGTATTCCGATCCACCGGATTTTATTATGTGAAAGCATATACCACGAAATAGATTTAAACATAATACAACTGTTCTATTTTACATTAAAATATCCCTAAATGTGTGATGCAGACTTGACGTAGTCATCGTAAAAGCGTGCATGTAGTAAAGACGATGTTCGAATTGGAAGATATCCCTACTTGTTATGCCAATCAAATATACTCGTAGTCGATGTTCCATCCAAACCCATGCCAGGCGTCAGGCCACATTATAATAAAACTGGAGGCAGCCGTTATACAGAGATCCTTTCAGAATAAAACACGTAGTTTCTGGAGTTATGGAACAGCCGCAATTTTCTTCAGCTGAATTCGGTATTTTTAGCCGCAGGCATTAACATTATATGCGCGTTAGGAGTGTTGACACGTAGCGTAAGTGGTCTTATTAAAGCTTTATCCCGTAGTAATTGGCGATTATACAACCATTTGCTGATCATGTGAGTAAAATCAGATACCGTTATCTGCGTTCTTGTCATTAAAATAAACGGTTTCTAAACGAATCTTTGAGGGTAGACCGCGGATAAATGTGTCACTTAAGGAGTGTGCGTAACGGGGAAACTTTTACCGTACTTGCTAGTATTTATTGTGCAGTGTTTATCATTTATTATGGCATGTGGTCATTTCTTACTTCATTAGAAAAAGCGACAAAAGACAGATTACTTGTCCCTTTATTTGCGATGAAAACTTTGTTTAAGTTAATAAACAGTGAATTCTCTCATTCCTCAGTTGTAAATAGTCCGCAACTCACTCTCCGGAATATTTATCCTCAATAGATGTTTCTTCGCCGTGGGCTTGTTTCCCGTTGTCGTAATATAATATTTTTTCAGCAGTTCAGGTTCAGATACGATCTTCGTCATTTGCATAGCTAGAAAATGTAAACAAAGCTCTAATTAAAATCGTTCTACGCCCTTCGTGTCCTGTTTACATTAGCTGGAAATTGCTAGGCTGGGTGATTCTCACAACAACGAAGGATCATTTTACCCAATGATTGCCGTCCACTTCATCCCACGTGTAATAATTGAGGTGTTCTGCCAAGTGGTACCGTAAAAGGGGCAAAGGATTGCGAGGGCAGTAGGTAATATACAAATCCAGGACTGCTTTTGTTGGTTACTGATTTATTTTTCAGGATCCTTCTATTTCTCTTCTTCTGTAGTATAAAATATGTTAACTTTTAACCCTTCGTATGTCTAAGCACTGATCAGTGACGAGGAAACTATTAGAAAAAAAAATTCGTGACACGAGGGGTTAATATTGACTATTCGTAAATAAAATATTCGGAATAACTCTTGTAATTATGAGTGAATTGAGCCTTAATTGATACTTAACTATGTATCAATTTAGGGCTAATAAGGAGATATTTTTTCGCGATTTCTTGGTTGTCTCCATAGAGAAGGGTGCCCAGCGAGACCGACTGACAGTCCTTAAGTACCATGTTTATTGTTGCTCCACGACCCAGGCGTCACCCTGTATACATCGGTTGGGTATTTGTTGAGAATAACCCAACTCCGAGTGCGTGTTCAGCGAAGAAAACGAAACCAAATTTAAAAGACGTTGTCAAGTACAATTGATACGTTAAGAATACGGGTGATGTGGGTGCGGCGTTAACATATTATTGTATTATATACATACATATGTAACGTTCGTTGTTATTTTACATACGGGTATCACTTAGGAGTACGTTCAATATAATGTAACGAAAACAAGAGGACTTATCAATTTGTGATATGTATGAAAATGGGCATTCCATGCAATTTATCGATATCATTCATTTTAATTTTGTGCTACATTATTAATCATAATAAGTATGTTATATGATATCAAATTGTACTCCAACATATTAAAGCTCGACAATCTTACTCTTTCGCTCGACCCTTTACATCATATAAAACTTGTTTTATGAAGTACCTAACATTTAGATTTAACCCCGAGTGCCTAGTGACAGATTCGTCATAAGCCATGGTGGACTATAATTTAAAATAATCAAAGTACTTAATCGACAAGCTAAATGACAGCGGCGTTCTACGGGTAACCAAGTGGCGTCATCGTGAATCAAAGTATTCATGTTCAAGCACTTTTAAAATTTTCATTTGTTACTTTAGTTGTGTTATTTAGAAAACAATTTTCTATTTCAAATATTTCCTTTTTTGCCCTAAACTTCTGTTTCCTTAATTAAAAATAAAACAGTCCCAAAGAAAAATAGACCTGACGAAAATTTTAACTCGGGTATCTTGCAAAAAATTGTATTAGTACGTTATAAAATTGTTTACTAAATAAGACAACCTAACTAGGAACGGTTTTATGTAAGAACCTACTTTCACACTTTTATGTCAAATTAATAGTGAGCATAATGCAGCTATTGGTTGGAATGAAAGGCAAATCGTTGGGGATAGTGCAATACCGCGTAACTAACACATGCAGATAAAGATTAGATTCCATAGAAGTATGTTTGAAATAAGAATCTTATTGACATGTGTTAGATACGCGGTATTGCCAATGACATTAAATAATAAATGGACGCACAGAGCCAAACAAAAAAACCAAGAAAAGTGGCACTAAAAGTCATTTCTATCATGTTTCAATTGAAGCTAATAACGCTCACTTACAATAAACTATAATAAAAAAACTCAAAGAATAAAAAACTTTGTGAAGTGAGCAATAAGTATCAAATTTGCGAACAACACCGCAAAATAGTAGAAACTTTTTATGTTTAAGGAATAATGATGCTATACCGTAAGGTGACCAAATGTCAACTGTCAGAACTTAATAGCGGAGCAAAAGGACCGCAATATTTACTTCTGCAGCCCATTTTTTGGGGCCATTTTTTTGAGCTGTTTGGGGATCCACTTATATATTCTAAATCAATGGGTATTGCACTATCCGCGACGAAATGTTAACTATTTTGTTCTAACTATAGCCGTGTCGTTGTCGGTTTTCGTAATAAATTGATAGGTTTTGGACGGCTTACAAACCTTACAGTAAGTAACAAGGGTCAGAATAACGTTTGCGGCTTTTAGGGTACAATGGGTTTGTAATTTTAGGCGATTCCGTCCTATTTATTTACAGCATTTTTAGTTTTTACTACCTTCATCACTACTGACTGTTTTATCAAAACAAACAGGATAATTATGACAAAAATATGAACAGATAATTATGCGTATTCTACAAGATAACAGAATTAAATCCATTATTTTTATTTATTTATTTGGTATTTATTGTTTTGTAAACAGTAAAATTACTCAATTGATGCGACACCATAATATTGTACGGAACAATTTCACGTAGGTAATATAAACAGTCGAAGTTTCTGCTTTATTTTTAGGACGCAATTATAGTTTAGGCGAAGCATACTCCATGTTTTTCATACTTGCTACTTAGTGCCTACGGCCCCTACCGCGAACTTCGAACTCCACACATTTCGAGGATATATTTCTATCACTGTAATAACGCCTTCGTTGGAGCGACAGACAAATCCTCGAAAATGAATTTCGAAGTTCGCGGTAGTAGGCCGTTCGAGCGACCTGCCCCAATAATAAGGCCAGGATTTTCCTTTTTATAGACTATGTGAAGATACGGGATTAGAAAGTACCTAATATGCGTAGGTACTCGTTACTTACCGTAGCAAATATTATAAGGCATCAAATGAAACGACTTGATACTTTAAAGTTTCGGAAAATACTAAGAACAAGTTATCCAACGGTTAATAAACAGAATCAAACTTTTTGATCCAATTAATTGCGAATGTTGCGATTCATGTAATCCGTGTATTACACGTGCGGAACGGTCTGCTAATTGGATTTCAACTTTAGTTATGCGGACTGTATATTAATAATATATTAATTATCAGCCGATACCTAGACGTTCACTGTTGGACATAGACCTCCCAAAGCTTTTCGTCTGCGGTGGAGCCAAAATCGGGTTTCTCGTGCCGTTACCATTTAACTTTAAGTTAGACTTTCACGGTCACAGGTTTTAGCAGCATGTTTTTGACAGTCACAAACAAAAGGATATTGATCAATCGTGATTATTTTAGGGTGAGAAATATACATATGGGAAGTTAGTTCTGGAAATTACGTCACATGTTTGTAAGACTTCAGCCTAAAACATTAATAACTAGTTGATAAAATTAGTTGGTTGAAATTCTTAATATATAGGTTTCATTAAATTTTGTAAGTTAAATAGCTATATCAATTCATATTTTGTTTTGTAGTTGTGACTAAACCATTAACACTGGATTATTTACAAGGTTAAAGCAACTTTAACACGCTTAGTCTAGGGATTCCATTTGAAAGCAAAATTGAAAATACCATGGTCTAGGGTAATGAAGACTGTTTAAAAAAAAGAGGAATATTATAAATAACCTTTGACCAATTCATTTTAAATTAATGTATTGTTATTTATAATATTCCATATCATTTTAATATGTATAAAACTTAATTAATATTTTAAGTTTATAATTTATATTTTATTGTAGTGAGAAATGTAGATAACTAACCTTTGTGCAGGTTACATATTTTGCGCATTGGCGCCAATTTCAATGTTTAAAAAAAGTAGTAGATATAGATTGTCTTTTGTTTGTTCTGTTGTTGGTCGTGAATTGTGATTGAGAATATTGAGATGTATCGATACATAAGTTAAGATAATAAAATAATTATTGTCAAAGTTACTGGGCATTTCATTAGTCTATTTCAAATTCAGAAGTGGGATCACTACGTGCTGGATTTAAAGGCCGAGCCATCAATTGGAGAAATTAAGTAATAGGTACATAATTATAAGTACCTAATTTGGTAAGGAAGGCCCGTAATCGTGACCTAAGGTAAAGGTAAAACATAGGGAAATTGTTTTACAGGTGAGTTATTTTCGTATTTATGTTGTAAAATAGATACTTGCAGTAACATTAATTAATGTAGTTTTTTTTAACAAAGATTTTCTTTTGAACATAATTTAGTACGTAAAATTGTAACCAATGTACGTACCAGTTTAATTTTCGACCATAGTCGATAAGTCTTTATTTATACCATGGAGTATAATTTAAGCATGAAAGTATATTGTGTATACGATTTTTGTTTACAATTATTTTTGTTATTATTAATAAAATCAGACAATTCAGTCATGTTAATGTTAATTGCGTTGGATAATATCCACTTTCTTAATGTGACCTCTGTTGACTAAGTGGACGTTGATTCCAGAGTATTAGTTTGACGTGATGCGTACGCGAAATGATCAACTGTCTTCTCGCTCTCGGTCGAGTACCAGACCAGGGCGGGTGAGAAGGTCTGAGAGGCCAAGTAGCAGGCGCTCGCAGGCCAGCCGGTCACAGGACAGGCGGTCGCAGACGTCGCAGTCCAGGCGCTCGCAGCCTAGGCGGTCGCAGGTCAGGCGGTCGCAGGCCAAGCGGTCGCAGTCCCGGCAGTCGCAGACCAGGCGATCGCGATCCGGGCAGTCGCAGTCTGGATGTTCGTGGGTGGAACGACGTCAGCGGTTGAAGCGATGCCTTGGCGAGCGGGCCCGTCGAAGCCGAGCCGCCGCGAGCGTCCGTGTTCGAACCGAGAAGTAAGAATGCCGACGGAGCGAAACCAACGTGAGCGCTCGCAATCAACTAGAAGTTGGCAAAGGTACACAAGTCGTCCGAGAAGTCGTGCGTTGTGTTCAAAAAAAACATGCACTGCCGCGACCGTAGTGTAACACGTCATTCTCGGCCGACTGAACGATTGACACCCAAATCACATAGTACGACTAGTACGAGTACGAGTCGATTTAATTCGAGATCAGTTTTATACTCTCGTAGTAGAAGTTTTAGATGTACTCGTAGCAGTTGTAAAATTAAGACTTCCCGGGGGCATCGAAGGTATTCTAGAAAAATTAAGCGTAATAGTCGTTCATCTACTAATAAATGTACTTCTATGCCCCAAACTGTGTGTGCATCACAGATGCCAAATTCAGTTCCTGGGAACCATATACAACGCAGTAAAGATGTTAAAAGTTTAATTAACAACAATGAAAATAACACAAAATCAATGGCAACTGTGTGCGCTAATGACAATCAAAAATGTTCTTCTTTTACAAACAGCTTATTAGAATCCTTAAATAAGACATTGCAAACTATGACAACCGTTGCGTCTTCGTCACATTCTAAACAAAAATTTAGTAGCCTAAACGGTGTACCAGAGTTTGACCCAAATGTAAAACATCAAACCATAGTAAACTGGCTGAATAAAGTGGAAGAATGTGCTGAGATTTACGGTTGGAATAAGTCAAAGTCAAACTATTCTTTATTCAAGTAAGCTTATTAATAAGCATTTTCGAATCGTCTGACATTATCAAGAGAGAAAAAAAAAATCTACTACTGGTTCAAACAAAGAACAGAAAAAACATGTTTTTAGTATTCCGTGGGTTCAAACCCTACCTACGCCGTTCCTGAGAAGAACCAGTAAGAAACTCAGGTGGACTTATTTTTTTCATAACAGTATAATAATACATCTTATTAAAATAACATGCATTAAAGAATGTATTACATAAAAAAAAAGATTATTATAGACATTTTTATAAAAGAGAGAAATAAATAAAGGATCATAAAATTAAACAAAAATAATTATTATTGTACAAGTTCACAATATTATTAAGTATCTATATCTATACTACTAGAGATGTAAAGGTCCTCTAGTTGTCAGAATAAAGAGAAATTAAGATTTAGAGATGTAAAAGGTCTCTAATCGTCATGATTTTAACAATAATAATAAAATAGAAAATTAACAATTTAGTGACAATCACAAAACAACTATTCTTATATAAAAGACAGCAGCCAATACCTATTTAAACATGACCTAACAGTAAAATAAAGTCAAATATTAAATTAAACTAGAGATGTATCTATACTCTCTAATGTCAATAATACATAATTTTGGAGATGTAAAGTGTCCCCAATGTCAGTTAATAAATAATAATAATAATGATTTGGAGGTGTAAAGAATCTCCGAATGTCAATAAAAAGTAAATAAAAAGGTGTATGAAACATGTCATGTAATGTTTCATGTCAGAAGACAGTTAAACTAACAATCTTGTAAACTAGTGCTACAGAATACATAATGTATCCAATAAGTCAAAATTTTGCTATATAAGGAGATAAATGGGCTCCATGACGAAATGAATATTAAGTGTGGAGATGTAAAAGGTCTCCACGGTCAAAGAAATTAGATGCTAAGAATAATAAATAAAATTAATAATTTGGGAGGTGTAAAGGCTCTTCAAACGTCAAAAAAAAATAATGATAAAGAGGCTGTTAAGCTAACAGTCTTATAAGCGAGGGGCCGCACATAGTGTGCCACTAAGAGGGATAGACATAGTCACAGACTACTAAGAAGATACTACGTATAGTGACGTATTCAACGCATTTGTCTGCCACTTAGATTTAGCATCTACGTGCCACACACACAAAAAAATAGTGGCACAGTGATAAGGACGGACGATTATCGTTCCTTTTCACTTCCACTAGTAAAAAGTTTCATAAGACCATCCCTTTCGTTCTTGCTATTATTATTACGTTGTCAAATTCATATCCATATTCTATATCCATGCTTATAAGCTAAGTCTACAAAATACATAACTAATATGTATTCAAGTCAATGTCATGTAAATCTAAGACAGCTCTTGAGACTGAAGACACGGCCATGTCAACTTTATAATAACCCTTTTTGAGAAGACCATTTTTGATGTACATTTTGAATGAATTATAGGGCAGTTCCCATGCCTCTAAGGGTACGTTGTTGAAAAAGGTAACACAGTTTCCAACAAACGACTTTTTTACTTTCTGTAGACGAAACTTGGTAACCAATAATTTATGCTTGTTCCGTGTATTGCGGCTGTGAATGTCAGAAAGCTTTTTTAAAGGATTTAATATTCTTATGTGTGTACATTATCACATCCAGTATGTATTGTGAAGCCACTGTGTGAATGTCTATTTCCTTAAATCGTTCTCTCAGTGAGTTGCGAGAGCTCATATTGTAAATGGATCGAGTAGCTCTCTTCTGAAGAATGAAGATGGTGTCCAAATCTGCTGCTTTGCCCCAAACCAGTATGCCATAAGACATAATACTGTGAAAGTAACTAAAGTAAACTGAGGCGAGCTGTCTCCATGTCAGTGAACTGACGTATTCTTCTAACTGCATACGCGGCAGAGCTCAGCTTTTTGCCAGGGTAAATATGTGAGGAGCCCATTGCAGATTGCTGTCCAAGGTAAGGCCCAGAAAAAGTGCATTATCAACAAGGTCTAGCTTATCGCCATTTAACGTGATAATAGTTTTAGACTTTCTTACATTTGGAAGCGAGAATCTGACACATTTGGTTTTCTTCGCACTAAGAAGTAAATTATTTGCTGTGAACCACTCTGATACCTCTTTTAAAGTTTCATTGACTTGTCTGTAGTCAATTTGTTTTCTGTGACTGTTGTGTTTGTTTCTGTGTTTTAATAGTCAAGAAACTGCACATTACGCTCTTCCAAAGCTTACCGGTACTGCAAAGAGATGGTATGAAGGACAACCAACTATTTTACATTCATGGGAAATTTGGGAAGAGAAATTAAAATCTGCTTTTCCGTACAATGAAAATTACGGGCATTTAATAAATGAAATGATGAATATAACGGCTAAGTTTGGGAACAATTTGGAGGATTATTTTCATGAAAAATTAAATGCCCTTAATCGTTGTCTTATTTTAAATAGAAATGCCGTTGATTGCATTGTGTATGGAATAGAGGACAGATCAGTGAGATATGGATGTGAAGCAGTTGGGTTTGAAACTTCTGACAAGCTGTTAGGCTACCTTAAAACTGTAAAACATGGGCGAAACAACAATTTAAATAAACGTAATTTTATTAAAGAAAATACCGAGAATCGTCAATCTGATTTAGCTGGATATAAAACAAAATGTTATAACTGTGATGAAGTGGGCCATACTGTACAATTCTGTAAAAGGCCTTAAATAAAATGTCAGAAATGTTTTCGGTATGGGCATGATAATTCGAATTGTACATTAGACATCTTAAAGAAACTTTAATATACGAATACGTAGTACGTAAAGTACGAGTAATACATCAATCCGCTTGCCCAGCGTGGCGATTATGGGTATTTACCTCCTAATGTGTCTATACGCATAGTTAATAGGAGAGGCCTACGTCCAGTAGTGGACTATCATAGGCTGATGATGATGATGAAAGTAAATACATATAAGTATTTGGAAGTTGTTAAAGTTATTAAATATGTATATATTAGGTTAATATACCTATAATGTGACGTCAGTTGTTTATATGAAAACTATAACAAATTTTTGGACATCTGTAGTATATTATCATATATTCGAAATTTACATTGTATATTCAAAAAGTGAAAAATATGGGCATGCCTTGCTGTTGGATGCCTTCAGGTTCCGAACAGTTCCTAAGTAAACATAAATTTTATAACGATATAATTTTTCTATCCATGTTCAGAAACGAATGAAATAATAATATGCAGTTTGTTCAATATAAGATAATATGTTTCAGTTTCATATGAATAAGTTAATAATAGTACGTAAGTACCATCAGAGATGTGTACGTGTAGATTTCCTTGTATTTATTCAGGCACGACCATTAGAGATGTGTACGTGTAGATATCCTTGCATTTATTCAGGCACGGCCATCAGAGATGTGTACGTGTAGACATCCTTGTATTTATTCAGGCACGACCATCAGAGATGTGTACGTGTAGATATCCTTGTATTTATTCAGGCACGACCATTAGGGATGTGTACGTGTAGATATCCTTGTATTTATTCAGGCACGGCCATCAGAGATGTGTACGTGTAGATTTCCTTGTATTTATTCAGGCACGACCATTAGAGATGTGTACGTGTAGATATCCTTGTATTTATTCAGGCACGGCCATCAGAGATGTGTACGTGTAGATATCCTTGTATTTATTCAGGCACGACCATTAGAGATGTGTACGTGTAGATATCCTTGTATTTATTCAGGCACGGCCATCAGAGATGTGTACGTGTAGATATCCTTGTATTTATTCAGGCACGACCATTAGATATGTGTACGTGTAGATATCCTTGTATTTATTCAGGCACGGCCATCAGAGATGTGTACGTGTAGATATCTTTGTATTTATTCAGGCACGGCCATCAGAGATGTGTACGTGTAGATATCCTTGTATTTATTCAGGCACGGCCGTCAGAGATGTGTACGTGTAGATATTTTTGTATTTATTCAGGCACGGCCATCAGAGACGCGTACGTGTACATTACCAGACACGGCCATCGGAGATGTGTACGTGTAGATATTCTTGTGTTTATTCAGGCACGACCGTGAGAGATGCGTACGGGAATATTTTGTTTATTACTAGGCACGGCTATCAGGAATGTTGTGTACGTGTAGAAATCTATCTAGGCACGCCTAATAGATATGTGTACGTGTAGAAGTTTATGTATTCTTTTATGTACGACCGTCAGAGACATGTGCGTGCATGTTTAAGTAAATTATAGAAAATAAAAATGTACTGACTACAGCTAAACTACCTTGATTTATGTCATTAGTATTTCACTACTTGCAGAAATACAAATTATGTTAGGTAGATATTATAGATTATAAGATAACCACAACTGTAAAATTTAAATTTTAAGCCTATCACGAGGACGCGATAATTTTATCAGGATGGGCGAACTGTAAGACTTCAGCCTAAAACATTAATAACTAGTTGATAAAATTAGTTGGTTGAAATTCTTAATACTCGTATATAGGTTTCATTAAATTTTGTAAGTTAAATAGCTATATCAATTCATATTTTGTTTTGTAGTTGTGACTAAACCATTAACACTGGATTATTTACAAGGTTAAAGCAACTTTAACACGCTTAGTCTAGGGATTCCATTTGAAAGCAAAATTGAAAATACCATGGTCTAGGGTAATGAAGACTGTTTAAAAAAAAGAGGAATATTATAAATAACCTTTGACCAATTCATTTTAAATTAATGTAATCTGGAATGTGTATTCATGGAATCTGTCACGGCTGTCAAGAGTGACGGAAGGAAAAATATTTACAAACGTGATTTAAATTAGTTTTATTGTTACTTGTGGTGATTTGAACGAAAAATGAGTGAATCGAGTAGAGGGATAGAGTCCCTAGACTCCACAAATATTGACTGTGGCCAACGATCTAACGAGATGCCGTCATGGGTTTCTACTAGAGGTCGCCGTGCGGCGGGCCGTTTAGACCTAAGTGCAGGCTTGCTGGAGTCCATGCTGGACGATGACACAATGCTGGACGTGCGACAATTCATTGAGAAGTCGTCGATCGAGGCCGATGGTGGTTTGGGTGATGAAAGTTATGTGTCTGATGCAAGTTTTTTCACAGTTGATAAGGGTTCAAAAGGGCTAGACGAGGTGACAAGTGAGCAAGAGGAACTGGAGACAAATTCGATGTCTGAGCAAGGATATGAAATTCATGTGACTTCAAAAAAGGGGCTTCCAAAACAATTTTCGCTAGCCAAACTGCTACATCAAAAGAATATCATAGGTATCATGAAAATCAAATACTTGGGACCTTCTAAAGTGCTTATCCGGTTTAACACGAAAGAGAACGCCGAAAGACTTCTGGCATCTGAAGACTTCAATAATGAAGATAAACACGCATACTGGGCAAACGTGGCATGTTGTTCATATGGAGTTATAAAACATGTGGAGCTAGAAATTAGTGAGAAGGATTTTTTGAATAACATCGAATGCAAGCAGGATATTGTGTCAATACGCAGGCTTAACCGTTTAGATAGTAATGGTAAGTGGACAAAATCTGAAGCTATTCGTCTATGCTTTAAAGGAGCCCCTGCACCACGCTCTATCTACACTTTCGGATACCCATCCACTGTACATCCCTATAACTTCCCTGTGAGCCAGTGCTCGAGATGCTGGAACTATGGGCACTTAAGCAAATTTTGTACTAAATCCAAAATTATTTGCCCAAAATGTGGAGGACAGCATGCTAACTGTGTAACGACAAATTTTAAGTGTATTAACTGCAAAGGAGCCCACATGGCTTTAGATAAATCCTGTCCGACCTTTTTAAAAGAAAAAGAAATTCGGAAATTAATGTCTTCAAAAGGCATTATATACAAAAAAGCCCTCTTGCTGTATACGCTGTACAAGAAGAGGCCGGTCCGTGAGCCTTGGGTCCAAGAAGCGTCACCTATCTTTAAGCCAGCAAATTTATATATGTCCTACAGAGATGCTGTAATAGGCCAAGCAGTGAAGATCACGGAGTCCGAGAATAAACTCAACCAGTGTCCAGCTAAAGTCCTTAACAACAATTTGAACCCAAAGGACGGAGCAGACCTAGACTCTCAAGAGATCTCCCCTCCCCCGCCGAAGGCGAGGAACATCAAAGAGACTGCACAGACAATTCAAGCACACTCCACCAAACCTTTAACTAAAGAACGCCCCCCGAAACATGACGAAGCGAACTATGAAAAAATTTCACGAGTTATCGAACAAATAGAAAAAATTCTTATGTCAGGCGAACATTGGTCGGCTAAATTGAACTCTATTTTTAAAATTTTAGTTAAGGAATGCCTTACATTATTTAAGTGGTGTTGTAAGTTGACGGAGTTAATTTTTGCAAATTCAAATGGCTAGGCCCTTTCAAAAATCAACACTGAAAATTATACAATGGAACTCACAAAGTCTTAGGCCTAAGTTAACAGAATTTGAAGCGTTTTTAAATAGAGAACAAGTTCATATTGCCTTAGTTAGCGAAACCTGGTTAGACAGTAACTCTGTACTTAACATACATTCGTACACTACTTTTCGTAAAGATAGATCGAACTCATCGTATGGAGGTGTCGCGGTCATTATTCACAACTCTATTAAGGCGCAGTGGTTTCAAATTACATTAAATAACTCCGATATCGAAATTGCATGTGTCAGGATTTTAAACGTCGCCTCTTTAAATCACATTTTGTCGCTTTACTGCCCATCACCAGTGCGGACGACTCAACTTGACTGGGATTTAATATTTTCATCGCTCCCAGGTAAATCGATAATAGCAGGCGACTTCAATGCCCATCACACTGATTGGTCGTACAAATGTGATACAAGAGGAGTTCAGCTGTATGACTCTACTCTTGAACACGGCTTTGTTTCTCTCAATGATAAGAAACCGACAAGAGTTAAGTTCGTGAATGGGTCGCTTCAGGAGAGTTCCCCTGACATCACTTTTTGTTCGTCCGACATTGCGGTGGATTTTGTATGGCAGGTTTCCAATGAAAATCTAGGTAGCGATCACCTTATCATAAAGTTTAATTTAGATTATTGGGAGAGTAGACACTTTGAACCAAAGCTAAACTTTAAGAGAGCCGATTGGCCAGGCTATAGGGACTTCCTAAAAACTTATTTTGCTAGCGAATCAACATATAGACAAAATTATATACAAGATATGTATGACATATTCGAGACCGGTATCAAAAAATCATTAGAAATGAATGTCCCAATCATCAAAGTATGTACTGACCCTATACGGAATTTCAAACCTAAAAACTACTGGAGTCCCTCGCTATCTCAAGCTGTAGCCCAAAGACGGCTCGCACTAGTTAAATTTAGACGAAACCCGACCCCCGACAATTTAATAGTACTTAAACAAAAGATCACAGAAGCACAACGCCTAATCCGTATCGCTAAGACCCGGAGTTGGCAGGAGTTTTGTCAAAATATAGATGATACCACTTCCGCATCGGATATGTGGGACCGTATGAAATGGATGAAAGGTTACAGGCGCTCGAGAGTTGTTGCTTCTGAGGAACGAAAGGTTGAATTACTGTGTTCCCTTACGCCTGACTTTGTGCGACCAGATATACCAGCAATCGTCTCCGCAAACCCTCAACTGGAGGTAGAATTTTCTTTAAACGAGTTAATAAGATGCTTGAAAAAGAAACACTCTGCTCCAGGTGTCGATGGTATGACCTATGCTGTGCTATATAATCTGCCACACAACGCCCTGTTATTTTTGTTGAAATTATACAATGCGATTTTTGTGTCAGGTGAAGTGCCTAGGCAGTGGCGAGAAATTCTGGTTATACCAATCCCTAAATCTAGCCAAGTTGAGGATAGCACATCTAAGCTTAGACCCATTTCTCTTATGTCTTGTATCTGTAAGGTATTTCATACAATGATAGCCAGACGCCTAGAATGGTTTATAGAACATAACCAGGTCTTATCTCGAAATACTGTAGGTTTTAGGAAAGGTCAATCATGTATGGATTGCCTGACCCGCTTAACTTCTCACATACAGGTGGGTTTTGCCAAAAACATCTGCACATTAGCTTGTTTCTTAGACATTGAGGGAGCATATAACAATGTTTCGGTTAGTAAATTGGTTAACACTTTAGATAGTCTAGGAGTCGGGGGTAATTTCTGTAGATACCTATGGGCTTTCTTGAGCGAGAGACACCTTAACCTGAAGGATCCAGATATTGGCCTCTCTATGGTCCGATGGACTGACAGAGGCTTGGCTCAAGGGGACCCACTTTCCCCTCTTTTATTTAATATTGCTACTTATCAAATTTGTAATGATATAGTAAAAGTATCAATTTCCCAGTATGCCGATGACTATGTTTTATATGTCAAACACAAGAAACTACACGATAGTGAATGCGTGATGCAAGACAGTCTAAACATCATGGTAAACATTTTGGACAACTTAGGGTTAGAGGTATCCGCTAATAAATCTAAATTCTGCCTCTTTAGTAAAGGCGATAAAAAACAACAATTAAATCTCTTCATACGGGGACAGCAGCTGTGCTATGATGAGACCATTAAATATCTAGGTGTATGGTTGGATCGAAATTTACGCTGGGGTAAACATATTAATTATACCGTAGAAAAAACTCAACGCCTTCTCAGCATTTTTAAAACTTTGGCGGGCTCATCTTGGGGAGTACACCCTAAGCACCTGCGGAGGTTGTACATATCCCTTATTAGAAGTAGGTTGGATTACGCTAGCGCCCTCTTCCACAATAGTGCTAACCGACACGTGTATAAACTAGAAAAGGTTCAGAACCAAGCCTTAAGGATAGTTGGAGGTTTCATTAGATCAACGCCGATTCATGTTATGGAATCTGAATTGTGTATAGTCCCATTGCACCTTCGTAGATGGTACCTCGCTAATAGGTTCTGCTTAAAAGCATTGTCCTGGTCCAATAACGCCACCGTCGATGAAATGCATGAACTAAGAGCATCATGCCAAAAGGGTTATTGGACCAAGACAAGAAAGAAACCGTTGCTAGCTGAAGTTATGGAGGAGGTCTCGGAGGAACGTATAGACTCGTCCTTTCCTCTACCAATGTTTAAATCAGATATTTGGATGTCAAAAATTGAATTACATGAAGTCCTGCATAGCACATTAGAATGTGTTGGTGGTGCAAAACACACGTACAATACAAATGCCCTTTGTACTGACGTGATCCGAGAATTAAATATAAAATATGATAACTTTTGTAAAATATTTACTGACGGTTCAAAGTGTGAGAATCAAATAGGAGCTGCTTTTTTCGATTCAACTAGTAAGGTAAACGCTCAATTTAAAATCCTGCCAGGAGTTTCAATAATGACCGCTGAACTTTATGCGATCTATGAGGCCATTTTATACGCGGAAAACCTAAGCTACCGCAATGTGGTGATCCTCACAGACAGTAAGAGTTCCACACAACACCTATCAAAATGCGCCTCAGGCGAGCGGTGTCTCCCTTTGGCTTACAAAATTATTATAAAAATCCACACGTTTCAACACACGGGAAGGCGCCTAAAAATTCAGTGGGTCCCGAGTCATATAGGGCTGGTAGGAAACGAGGAGGCAGACCGCTTAGCCGCGGCGGCCCCCTCTGAGGGAATTGAGGCTCATATTGATCCCGACTTCTCAGAGGTGGTCGCCCGGTATAGGGCAAAGCTGTATGGTCGCTGGAAGGATCACTTCCAAGAAAAATCGCTGGAAAAAGGCATCTGGTACAGGACCATACAGTGTGAGCCTCCTCGATTTCCTTGGTGGGAAGCTGGTCCCCTTGATCGCACGAACGTTGTTCGAGGACATAGGCTTCGGTCCGGACACATTCCATTAAACAAGTTTGCACATCTTATGAAAAGAGCCGAATCGCCTAACTGCGACGAGTGTGGTATAATTGAAGATGTGTATCACTTTTTAATGGAATGCGTTCGGACTAAAACCAGGAGGGAGCAACTATTCCTAGTCCGGGGAATAACGAGGATTGACGTGGGAATTTTCCAGTCAATCCTTGCTAGACCCCTCTCAAAAACAGCAAGATTTGTATATGGTTTTTTTTCTTATAAATAATTATATACAAATTTTGCGGTTTTTATTTTTATTATTATTTTTTATTTTATTGTAACTTGATAGATGAAATATACTTTTAAGTAGAGGCCTAACGGAGCCGACATTATCTAAAAAGATAAAGGTTCTTAAAATATAGATATAAAAAAAAAAAAAAAAAAAAAAAAAATTAATGTATTGTTATTTATAATATTCCATATCATTTTAATATGTATAAAACTTAATTAATATTTTAAGTTTATAATTTATATTTTATTGTAGTGAGAAATGTAGATAACTAACCTTTGTGCAGGTTACATATTTTGCGCATTGGCGCCAATTTCAATGTTTAAAAAAAGTAGTAGATATAGATTGTCTTTTGTTTGTTCTGTTGTTGGTCGTGAATTGTGATTGAGAATATTGAGATGTATCGATACATAAGTTAAGATAATAAAATAATTATTGTCAAAGTTACTGGGCATTTCATTAGTCTATTTCATGTTTAAGTTTAACCAAGTGGCGTGATCGTGATAGAAGGAAAACTAGTCCGATTTTTTTGCTGTTGGGTATTTAGGTTCAAACACTTACATATAAAAGTTTCATTATTTACTTAATTTTTGTCCACCTGCTGCCGCCTTGATAGCCAAGATAAAGTAAACAATCTTATAAAGCGGTTTTCTTCCAGGATTGTACTGAAAACTTGGAGTCGAAGGACCCAATGGCGGACGGCGAGATACTCATCGAAGCTACAAACCTCTGGCGCTTCGATATGTTGGTTCACTAACATTTGATTTGCTAGGGTTAAGAAGGGAAATGGAATATAGCCCTAGATCCCACCCTAGCCGGGCTTAACTGTTAACTCCACTATCTTAGTTTGCTGAACAACATTACATAGAGCGGACTATGTAATGTTGTTCAGCGTTGGCGGTGACCTTATTACCTTCAATCTTCTGGCATTGTCACAAAACTGGCTGATCAGATAACAACAACCGTTTATATTATCGCATAGACCTTACCTACATACTTCGATTCTCTATACGAGAAAAGCGTCGAATTTCAAAGGCACTAACTATTTTCATAGGCAACAGCAAAACGTGTGTGACCTTCATGAACGCTTTTATTAAAACCAAGCAAGCAATGAGATATCCATTCATAATCAAATCCTGAGTATAATTGAATTAAAAAGTAAACTATGTAAATGGATAAATTTTCAAAAAAGTTCAACGATAATGAGCAAAATATGAGTTTATATGGTTTTTTCTCAAACATGCAATGAGATATTGTTATTATGTTTATTAGGCTGCGAATATGACGTTTCAGGTGCGACTAGGACAAGATGTCGTTAATGGAATTTAAAACAAATCTTGTAGGCCTAGACGCCGGCAACGTGCTCTTTTTTAATTACATTCCACATAAATTTATGGCACAGGCATCATGACATTCTGCCACTATGCAATACTATGTATGTATAAAAAACATTGATGATTTGGTTGTTTATTACATTGCATAATTATTTGAGAAAAGCACTATACATTACTCAGCCGGACCAGACCTATCCGTCCTCGCTTTGCTCGGTCGTCTATATGTCTTCAGCCTGCAACCCTTTTCGTCCCGGCCTCTATAGTAATGTACTATTAAATAGCAACATTGAGCGTTGGAATACTTTTTTTTAAAACTAAACTGGTAATCCCTTTAAAACGACTTCTATAGTCATGCATTTTATTAACAGTTTTTATAAATGCCCGCATGATAGTGTCAGACTATATAATATGACTCATATCGTTTGTGTTATCGAGACTAACAACAATTAGACTACCATTCACAGCAAAACTAGGTTAGTAACAGTAGTAATAATCAATACTTTTTTAATAAACACTTTGGTCCCATAAAACTTGGCCTAAAGGCCGTGGGCCGAAGTTTTCGCGCCGACACATACGGCGCACTTTATTGCTGCACGGAGGCCAAATTAGTTGTGTGGTTTCTATTTTGGTCTTAGTTTCTCTGACTGTATGAGTCTGCCTTTTCTCATTGTTTGGTACTTTAAGGGGCTAATTTATATTGGAGATGTCTTATGCCTAAAAAAAGTACCAAGTTCACCATAGCACTAAGTGGGATTTTTGCCCACGTCCTGATTTCGCGGCTGATGGCCAAACGCCTGACTTTTAAGGTGTTAAGCTCATATTTAATGCTTTTTTTTTCAGTGCCTTGCTAACTCTATTTCTCCGGGAGTTTTGTCAGATCTTCCGAAGTACCCAGCAGGAAGCACTATTCATGTGTTTTACTGTTTGGAAATCGCCACACTCCCATACTTAGTGTGACATTTTGTCCCGGCCGATTCCCCACCTCTGGAGTCTTTTGATCGGCCTGCTCCCGACCCTAATCTATTTAGGGCTTTCTAGGTAACCATTTTTCGTTCTTTCATCTTGTATTGTCAACATTAAAAGTCTGGATGTCTAACGGCTGATTGATAACGGTAATGGATAAGGATATTACATACCATTTATGATTGGTGAAAACATTGTACCTAATGTACGCTTTTATTAGTGTTATAGTGGGTTAGTTATAAAGTTTAGCTTTATTTCTCATCATTAATCTTTGTTTACTTGGCTAATTTACCTATATACGTATACCAGTACACATTGTCGTATACGAATTTTTTAAGTAAGTAGTTGTTTTTCTACCGGATAGTATTAGAACATTTGAACTCAAACCTGAACGAAGTTTATATTATTCTGATATTTATTGCTTTGGTATTGTGTAAAAAATAAAAATATATCTTTTAATACCCATCTTAAAATGTAAAATGAAAATGCACGAGATTTGTAGACTTTAAAAACGTAAAACCATTGGTCGACACGCTGTATGACGTCAGGGCTGATCCAAAGATCGCAAACTTACGAAATCGAAACCCTCATAAGACTGGTTTCAAATCTAAGAAAGCATTAATCAAACTTTATGAAGTAGCCATGTACCTCGGTGTTTAAATGACACGCACTGCTACGTGAGAAGGTCCCAAAAGACCTCAACTCGTAATAGAAGGCCCCCGTGCCTTTGAATATTATAACTAGGAATTAGGTTTGACAACATTTACGCTCGTTGTTTTGGGACGAATGTTTGCCTAACCCTTTAGCTAAATTAAAATGGCCACTCAAGCCAAATCTTGTTAAGGGTGATTAAGGAATTATTGTCTGTTTGGTGATGGAATTATTATACCTACGTCTCAACTGTCGGTGATGTGAGTTATATTGAAATGTTTGAAGTAGCTTCCCGTGTTTTCAAAGTTGTATAAGCTTTTAAGTGCTGGGTCATGCTAAATCCTCGGCTCGTACGTCACGTCTAATAATACGTATACATTTCGGAACGTATGTTAAAGGCATACGGATCAAAATCGTATACATATTATTAGAGCCGACCGTACCAATGAGTTTTCACAAAAACTTGTGTATGAAATATCATTACCTACATATGACAACTTTACAGTAAAGGAAAACATCGTGAGGGAACCTGAATATACTCGTATCTGCGAAATTCAAGGGTGTAGATATGTGTAGTCCCCAACAAGTACTGGACCAGCGTTGGGACCAAAAATGGCTAGAATACAACAACAACAAGTGCGGGGTCTTCGTAATATACGTAACACGAGTACGTATGTAGTTATACATGTAAAATCAAGTTCACAAAGAGGAGTTCACAAATATGTTGACATTTCACCGTCATTCGGTGAATCAGTGAGAAATTGTACAGGTATCTATATTTTATGAACTGAGTCTGCAGTCTACAGATTTACTGCTCAAACGCCTTTAACGAGAGTCATCTTCATACTGACTGAATAAACCTTAACGAGAAGAAGTTATGGGAGCTGTAACAGTCCCATGAGTTGGGAGTGGCGGTTACTTTAGCGATACGTAAAGCAGTCTATCGCGTTCGCACTGTATTGATGCGAGTGTGATGGACTAACCTACGTAATAGTTACTACTTACGCATAAATGCTAAAGTAAGCGTTACTTACCAAACTCATGGCACGGCTACAAATGAAAACGATCTATTGTCAAGCCTTAGAATGTGGTTGAGTCTATTCAATACTCAATGCCGCTACGTATTCGTTTGTACGATATAAAAATATTTTCCTTTGAACTGTTGAGGTATTTGTACGAGTATATTCCTACATGTAAGTTTTTTGCTGATAGAGTGACATTGACTTCCAAAACTGATTTCAATATCATGATTTATATCATGTCACTGAAGATATGTAAATATCTTTGGACATTTTAAACAAGTCCCACCGTCCACGGTGAGCTTAATTAAGGCTTGTGACTTGGGTACCAAGCGATGATATATAATAGATGGATACATATAGGTACATACTTAAATACATAGACAGCCACGACCAAGGTGCAAATATTACAAATAATGGCCTCGCCGTTATTCGAACCCGGAACCTCCAGCATCGCAAGAAGGGTCACTGTCCATTATGTCCTATACTAACAATACCTTCTAATTTTACAAATCCAAAACGACTTACTCTCTCTAGGTTTAGTTAGAATTTTGTTATTTATTCAATTCATTAAAACTAAAAGAAAGTATATCTTATCACACAATCAAAGCAAACTAATAGCGGCTGAGATAATATAACAGGACACTTGCGGAGTTGTTTGTTACCAGACATTCCCTTTCCTCGAATTTTATCGAGGAACCTAAATCTAACCTTGATTTCAATGTTCTATCCTTGTCATTCCTACTTGAGGTAAGGTTAGTGTAACTAGGAGAGATGCTGTCGAGTAGTAAGCTTGGATTTATGGCAGACTGTGGATCGGTGTCGTACAAAAAGCAATAAAGAGTCCATGTAACGCCGGCTAGCGTGTTATCTAAGTTACGTCTTCGGGGGTTATTGCGTTTGACGTAAAAATAAAGTTACAAGTTTAATTTACTTAATTCATAATGGAACTTTGATTACAATTTATTCATATTCAGACATGTCATAAAAATAACAATACATTCAAAAAAAAACCTTAACTAAAAATAAATCAAAACATAAATGTCACAAAATAAAAATACATAATAGACAAATCCAAAAGTAACTTAAAACAACACATGATCCACAAAAACCTAAAAATACAACTAAAACATAGTACAATAAAATAAAACTAAAAAGAAATCGAATCTAGGGATGTCAATTTATAAATCTAAATACTCTGTCAACTTATAATAGTAGATTGTTCAACGAGGGACTAAAACAGGCCATTATGACACGAGATATTTATCCACCCGAGCGTAGCGAGGGTGGATGTAGTTCGAGTGTCATTATGGCTGTTTAGTCCCGAATTAAACACTCTACTTTTCACTTAGAATGCGAGGAAAAAAGCTACGTTCTACATAATGTCAGTATTAATTAACAGAAAGAACAAATAAGAAACAAATAATTATATGTTCTGCGATGTCAAAACTTCCGATTTCTTCGGAACATGGCCACTTTACTATAAATTCGCAAACTTTTTCAAGTTATAGGTATGGTTTAGTTGGAGTATGGTTTTAAGCTTCTTAGATTATTCATCAAAATTTGTCAGAAATACGCCTTCCATAAATGATGTTGGTACCTACCTAATTTGCTTTCCAGTTTTCCAATCCATAAAAGTTTGATACGCTTTTGAATATATTACACTAGATTTCGGCGGCAAAAGATTTTGCACCACCTCTTTTGCATTCTTCTTCATTCTGGAGTAAGGCGTTACTTAATACTTCTTCATCGCATGACGGGACGTCGTAAATTATATAACTACGATTTGAACAATATTACTTATGGACAAAAACACAAAAAATAGGCAATCAAATTCGTTCCGCGTTTAAGTTTTTATCTGTATTCCTTTTTCGAAATATGACGCTTTAAATACTTGCATATTTAGCCAACGAATTGGAGCTAACTACATAACTATTTTGAAGCTAATTGGTTATTAAAAAATAAGTAATAAATTGGATTCAATCCTAATCATATATTAAGCAAGTATTAAATATACATGTATATCAAGAAAATAAATCGATTCTCCTTAATATTTTTTCACGATTGACATTTTGAGGTTATTTTCAATGTCAATAACCGTTCGTTCAAAAATCATAAACACTAGAAATGGCTGTTTAGGGGTTTCCAAAGTCAATTAAAAAAAAGTTTAGAGGTTGTATCCACGGCATGCACAAAAGTGGTCCATACACAAGCACTGAAAATGGCGACTATCCTTTATTCTTGAACACCGTGAGTGTGTGGCTGTTTACGGGTTTCCAACGTCAATTAAAAAAATTTTACTTTAGTCCCTAGAGATTAATAAAGAGTTTTAGTCCCGATATGCAGGGACTAAAATAACATTTTAAGAGCATGAGAAGTGAAAATTCATAATTATATTCTTTTGTTAATAAATTAAACCTATAGTTCGTTATTTCAGCCAGTGCTGAATAATAGTCGAATATTTTTAGTACAGTCACGACTAATAATAGTAATAATAAACATTAAACATTTCGGAACGTATATCAAAGGCATACGGATCAAAATCGTATACATATTATTAGAGCCGACCGTACCTATGCAAGTATGCATTATTAGTGGCCGTGTGGTTACTACAGTAGGAATACATTTGTCACCGCAGCATCATCATAGTGATACACAGAGAACAAAAAAAACATATTCCGTGGTGATACACTACTGCGATTGCCAAACCGCTTGCCCAGCGGTGCGATTGTGGGCATTTACCTCCTAATGGGTATATTCTATACGTATACTTAATAGGAGAGGGGTACGTCCAGCAGGGGACTGTTACATGCTGATGATGTGATGCATTTAGTATGTTATAGGTGGCGAACTAGTATATACCAGTAATTGGAGTTCGAGGCCAATGAAACTACGACAGATGCGTTATTGTCAAATCTGTCAAAGTCTCTTATGTCATTGTCAAATAAAGTTTTCAGGTTTCCACAACCTTTTTGTTGTTTAATTTATTTATTTGAAATAATTCCTAATAAAACATTATATACCTCCGTAATGTTTGTACGCCATTTTGTTTAACATGGCTGCCACAACTAGGATTTTCTTAAAAACACGTAAATACCTAAAAACTTTTCTTTTCTCTTAAATATCATAGAAATGACAAAATTTTCTTGTAAAGAACTTAAAATGATAAGAGCGAACGTTTCAAAGCCTATTTTAAAAAGAAGTTGAATTACCAGTGAACACAAACGACAGCGTGCCATATTTATTAAGACAGTAGGTATGGTTAAATTACTAAGCCCCCTGCCTTATTACGGGTTAAAATTACGGGAAAGAAATTTGGAAATGTATAATGAAAGCATTTTTGGTATTTTATTTGAGTCCTGGGTAAAAATCGAATACACTCCCATAAAAGCCTAAACATGGCTGAACCAAGTGGGTCACCTTGTTAACAACCTACGGAAGAAAACAAAACGTTAGATCTGTATGATAATTTAAATGGAGAACTATAGCACTGCCAAATAAATTTGTAGGTCAAAGGAATTTTTCGAATACGAAATGTGAACATAAAGCACGCTACAATATATTATTCTGCAATTTTCTAAACGTATGCAGAAATAGGGTCTTAATTTATGTGTAGTTAAATTGCTGTACCAAATGTTATTAACACCTGAGGGGATACCAGCGCAATACCAACTTTGTTACTAATAATTGCGGATAATTAAGTTTTTATTAAAATATCTCATACTTACGTGAAAATAAGTAAATAATATTGTTTCTTTAAATTAAAGAATTAAAATTACCAATAAATAAGATACCTCAACGTCTGTTTTTAGAAAATAAGGATTTACTATTGTAAGAACATTTCATTGTTGTGGCAATATTTTCGTAGATTCTTTGGCCTCGAACTCCAATTAGTGGTTTAGTAGGTGAGTTAGCGCACGTTTTGAAAAATGCCTCATGCTTCGCCTTTTGATGGTCTAATTTATTCCTAGGACTTTTTAACGATGACAAAAATATTTTTGATTGTTTAATAATAGTTGTACATAACCTCCGTTTGTCAGCTTCCGTAGCCTAGCTGGCCCTGCCTACGAAGCTGGTGGTTCCGAGTTCAAATCCCGGCTAGAGCATTGTTTGTGAATTTATTTATCACAAATATTTCGTCGTGGCTGTGTATTATGTATTTAAGTATCTATATGTATCTTTCTACTATATATGTTCTCGCTTGGTACCCATATCACAAACCTTAATTGAGCTTACCGTGGGACTAGGTCGATTTGTGTAAGATGTCCCAAGATATTTTTTTTATAACTTTGAAATAAAATTAGTAAATGAAAATTTAGTGCTAATGGTCTCATTCACATTCAGCTGTTACAAAGATTCAACTGAAGCAATAGAAGAGCTTGTAATAAAGTCTCATATCGTGACGCACTTACTATGCTAACGTGGGTTGGATGTATCTCTAGAGCCTCAGAAACAAAAGGTAATAATAGGTTTCTGATTCTGTGGCATTTATTCTTTCTCTTTTAGTCCAAGGACCTTAGGTCCTTGGATTTTCCTATTTCGTTGTGACCTTGACGGTCGCAATTATTCCCGGAATTCTTACAGATGCCCTTGTAGTTCTGCGGTCATGTAAATTTTGGGAATTAATACAATATTTACAATTATATAATATTGCACAAATGTAGATACTGCATCCATTCCTATTAGGGATTCCTATAAAGAATTCATAATAATCGCGCCAATAGCTAAAAACCGACCAAGTGCGTTAGGTTTGCTATGATATTTTAAAAATCCTATTTTTTGCAAAATCGTGAGCCCAGTAGTTTTGAAAATCATTGGGGAATTCTATTGATGATAACTTTAGCGGTACATTAATAAATATTATAAATAAATTAGTTTTTTTTAATTCAATATCGTCGATATACTTATAAAACCTCGGATCTAAAGCAATAATGTCATGGCAATATCAACTTTCTTTTACTCTGAATAAATGGGTGTTTTTGCTTTGAAGTGAGTATTGCAGATACGAGGTTGTTGAGTAAGCATAGCCGTGAATATAGCGTCGGGTTAAAGGCAGAACCAACTATTTCCTTGAAGTTAGTTTTGACAAATCATATTTTATGCCAATGTCATAGAACACTATTAGCTAAAATATGTTTTATCGAAATAATTGGTTCTGCCTTTAAGCCGGCGAATTAGTAACTTCATTGAGTTAAAACACGCCCTTATTAAAAAACGCCTCCTAACTTAACTAGCCGTTAAGTATGTTTGTCCCTATCGTAATTACATACATATAGATACATATTGATAAGACCTAAAGGGACAAACAATACTTAGCTTAGTGGGTAACTCTTTAGCCAGGCTAGCCAAATAATGATTTACATTTGACTGAGCGAAGTGGGCAGTAAACCCGATTCCCAAGAACGGGAACCTTCCCGCGTCACATCACAAGACACTTTCACTCCACACTTTATATCCTTCTTCATAAATCATAGTAACTTTTACTCTCATCTAACGGCAAGTTTTATCGCAGTCCTGAGAGTACAATAAACAAAGTTACGTAGAACGTGACTCGGCGTTATGTGGCCGAATGAAAATGTAGACATATTGCAGATATACTCGTAGGGTCAACAATTCATCAGTTTTCTTAAGAGAGGCTAGAAATCTTATCACTTATTTCAGATGTACACATCAATTTTAAATTTAATTTTAAGGCTCATAGACCTTTGGACACTTGTGATAGGTACGGTCGAGGAATTTACACGTAATTTCCTACCCATTTCGTACCTTGTCATAGTAGCTATAATATGACAGTCCTAGCAGCTTTCATATTGATTGTCACTGTAACAAGGTACGAAATGGGTAGGAAATTTTATTTAAATAATTAATATTATACAAAGAGTATAGCCGGGGCTAAATGAGAATACAATTATAAATAAACTAAAACTAAATAAAACTAATTAAAACTATCAAAATACACATATATATATATGTACAAATACCTATAAAAAGAAAACCCCCTCCAATAAGTCCGCCTGCGGCATGGAACCCATTATGCTGGCGGCATTCCCTCTCTGTATAGCCAAGGCGATACGTTGAGAGAAATACACGCCAGGTAGGAAATTAAATTCTTCGATTGTACGAAGAGTGCATGCGCATTTCCAACATCGTTCAGTTTAAAAAAACCGAACCCCTTATTCATGAACGTCCCCTAACTCCCTTTCCGTCTTATCAATATGTATTTAAGACCGAAAGGGTCAAAAACACTTATCGGCACGTTGTTAGGACACGTTTACGAGTAAGAATTTTCAGAACAAGCAGGTCATGGTTTTAATTAAATGGAATCTATTGAACGTATTGCGAAAACACAAATTAAATTATTTATTACTAAATATTTTGATTTGTACTTTTTATTTTTCCCCAATAGTCACACTACTTAATACTATATAAATATTAGACGTCATATACCAAAGAAAAAAGACCAAGATCGCCTAATGTCCGAGGTGGGGTCAAAGGCGCCTAGCCTTGTAAGGGATTGCATGTACCCGAGAAATTTGACCGGTGGTTGCTAAGACCGAGTAGCCGAGGGGTACAGGCATCAGCCGCGAAAGCTGAGTACGTGGGTCCCCACATCGGACATTAGGTGATCTTGGTCGTTTTTTTTGGTATATGACATCTAATATTTATAATTTAAATGGAATCTCATAAATGGAGTACGTTTGCAAAGAGAAGGATAAATTATTTGGAATTGAAATTATATTATTTACGCTGCATTTTATTTCTCACCTTGGTAAAATAGTTTATAGTGAATAATTCTAAACGTAATTACTTGTTTTTCTTTCTATGTGAGCACAGAAAAATATATTCCATTTTTTCGAATATCAAAATTTTTTGTTCCCATAACATTAAATGTGACCATCCCAATATTTTTTTAATATTACTCCAAAAATATAAGTTATACTCTGTCCAATCAGCCTGTCAGGAGAAAAAGGCAGCAAATTTAAAAATGTAGGCGGAAAGAAATAGTTGTCCATAAAAAAAAATTGCCGCCTTTTTCTACTGACAAGCTGGTTAGACACTTGGACAAAGTATATCAGTCGCCATCACACTCTAGCGACGTGCTCAACAGTAGGTGCCTAATAAACCTATTTGGTAAAAGGGTCAAAATTATTTTCGTTGTCTTGTTTCATACCACTCTGTCACGCTTTTAGTTGCTGTTTTGACTCAGTATGTTAAAAAAATTGAGTGCACTTATATTTCTTTTTCAAACTAGATTTTAATCCAAAACAAACCATCATCTCATACAAAAATCACCACTGCTGCGTCACGTTTTTTAGGGACACAAAATAAGACAACGAAAAGAATTTTGGGCAAAACACGGGCTGGCTGGAAAGGCCATTGCAGCCAATACGTGTTTTGTTTTTAAAAAGTTTTACGCAAAATTTCTCTTTTTAACTAAACCAAATTGGTTCTGCTCTGTTATAATTTTATTCGCTCATGTTCCATAATAAGTTCTGTTGTAAATTTTCGCGTGACCTTTGTGTATATAATATAAATATATGTGTGTTATTCCTAAAGTTTTCCATGCATAATTTACAGTAGTAGGTACCTACGTAATATAATCATGAATTCCGTATCTGAAGTAACCGGAAAGTAGAAATAAATAGGAGGTAGCTTGGGACTTTGATCTACTAGATTCATATGTTTCTCTTTGAATGCATTAACTAAACTAAAATCACATACCTTGATGTTGGATTTTTACGACACACTTCCTATTCAACTGTTGGTACCTTTCGTTCCAAACTTCTGTAGAGAACTAAAATAAGTTTTTTTATGATTTATGAAGGAGACGCTTCAACAAGTGCTCGCTAAAATACCCGTAACCAAACCAGCGTTGAAAATGTCGGAAAAAAACAAAATGTCTTTCTCGGGAATGTATGAAAACTTAGTTTTTTTCCCGTTTTTTTCGGTTTTTTTTTCAGAAACAATCAATGTCACTGTCACTGTCACTCCTTGCCATTTGTTTCAATTGACTTTTCCTCTGTGACATCGAGTTCTCCTGGTATAAGTGAAAATTAGACCAAATTTACATTGATTTAGAGTTGAAAATTAAAGTGGAAAATTTCATGGCTTTTTTCGAAAAAATCAGGAAAAAAACGAGCTGTTTGGAAAGAAACGGGATTTAATCCGGAAATTTTCAACGCTAAGCCTGGCCTGGTACAATTTTTATACATAAATTAGACGGCCTCCGTAGCCTAATTGGAGTATTTGGTAAATGCTACGAAGCTGGAGACCCCGGTTTGGAATACCGATAAGTGCATCTTTTAGTGTTTATAACTGTAACTTTAGTTCACCTACGGATCTCCTCATTTCTGATTCGATCACGCAGAGAAACTCCGAGTATAGCCCTCTCCATAGCTCTTTGAGCGACTCTGAGTTTTGCCTAGCCGTGGTTTCCACTTGAGCACTTTTCGACCCCATCGACCATCTGCTCTGCGTGCAATGTGGCCTGCCCATTGCCACTTCAGCTTACTAATCCGGAGGGCTATGTCAGTAACTTTAGTTCGCCTACGGATCTCCTCATTTCTGATTCGATCACGCAGAGAAACTCCGAGCATAGCCCTCTCCATAGCTCTTTGAGCGACTCTGAGTTTAGAGATGAGTTCGATGGTGAAGGACCACGTTTCGGCGCCGTAAGTCATACCTGGTAACACACATTGATTGTAGACTTTCGTCTTAAGGCACTGAGGTATGTCGGATGAAAAGACATCGCGTAGTTTCCCGCCCAATCGAGTTGAATTCGGCGGTTGGCCTCATTCTCGAAGTTGGACCTACCTAATTGGACTACAAGTACTTGTCCTAAGTAGATAGATGTACGAGTCAACAACTTCGAGTACCGAGTTTTCAACAGAAACCGGGGTGGGCACAACATTGGCATTTGACATAACTTTCGTCTTATCCATGTTCATTTTCAAGCCCACGTTGAGAAACTCGGTTAAGGTCATCGAGCATTTTGCTGAGTTCCTCCATCGACTCTGCCATGACTACGATATCGTCGGCAAACCGAAGGTGAGTGATGTTTTCGCCGTTCACATTAATGCCAAGTCCTTGCCATTCTAGGAGCTTAAAGGCATCTTCCATTGCGGCAGTAAACAGTTTTGGAGATATAACATCTCCCTGCCTTACGCCTCTTCGCAACGGAATTGCCTTCGTAGTCTACTCCTGTACTCGGACCGACATTGTGGCGTTGCTATACAAACACTTCAACACTTCGATTTACCGATAGTCAATGTGGCATCGCTGAAGAGACTCAAGCACTGCCCATATTTCTACCGAATCGAAGGCTTTTTCATAGTCCACAAACGCTAAGCATAATGGCAAGTTATACTCCTCGGTCTTCTGTATAATTTCATTCGACAGTATATTTTTTTTAAATGTTTGTTACCTCGTAACTTCCGGCTAGAAAAAACATTAACATAGGTTCACCCAACCTATGTTAATGTTTTTTCTTTAAACTGACGCTTGCCCATTGGTTCCATATTAATTTGGTCTAGTTTTGATAATGAGATCCAAAAGAATACCATATAAGTCATAAATGTACATTAAGCATATGAATTCTAATAGAATTACACATTTATATTATTTTAATATTTTCCAAGGTGGTTTTTTAGGATCCCTAGTATTTGCCTATCGCCGAGCCTCGGAGAGTCTATAAATATAGGTCAATATAGGCCGGGATTCGACCTGACACCAGCCACTCTCTCTCTCGACCCAGCGGGGCCCTGCCCGGGTGCCCCCGCTGGGTCACCATTTTCTCTCTTCCTTAGCAGCAGACTCTGAACGACGAGCCAGCACTGCCGCTAGCGACGCGCCGACAGCCGCGCATCGAGCATCCAGCACCAGCCTCTCTCCATCTGTCTTCCTTTTCAGATCTCTCTCGGATCGGACTTTGCCTTGCCTTAACTTGCCTTTACCGCATCATCATCACCAAAATCATTTTCTCTCTCGCCATGCCCATGGCAAATCTTCCTTCAACAGCCTCTCAACACCGTCCCC
>JALPQI010008199.1:0-51239 GCA_025490895.1 Thaumatotibia leucotreta
TTTTACCATAAAGATAAATTTGCAAGTTTTTTTTTAAATTATTTAATAGACATACCTACCTATTTAACACTTAGTACGACAGCTAAACTATCAATTTTCCTAGGATAGACGATTATGATTAAGAATATTATTTAAAACATTAAGAAGAAGTAAAAACAGTAGCACATACCTTTCTCTTCAAGGTGTCGGCCATCCAATGTACCTCGTATTTCGGATATTTCCTGAAAAATAAAAGGAGATAAGTAATTTATAACGTTTTAAAATTGCTTAGCAAATAAGCTCGTATATTAAATATGCTTGGCCTATTTTTTTAAACGTCTCTTAACTTAGCAAGCCGATAAGTATAGTTAGTCCCTTTCTCTTTCAGTCTTATCAATATTTTTATAAGCCTGAAAGGGACAAACGATAAGTCTCGGCTTGCTATTAAGTTAGCAGACGTCTTTGAATAAGTGGAATAGTCGTTATGAATCAAAATCTGCTAGGATGACATTCAGATTCTATTGTTGGCCAACTTCCTTGACCACCCTTGTGTCGGGCGTAAGCAGAACAGCAAAGAATTGAACATTATTCCTGCAGCTCACTAATTTCAAATGAAACTACGGTTTACCTTTATCATCTTGCTTAGTTCTGCCATATCTTCTTGTCGCGCTAGCTGCACTGTAATGTCTGCAAGCGCCTCATTTTTACTGTGAACCAAAAACATAATAATATACGCATTTAGAGATGACATTATGTGGTCAGATGTTGGCCGTGCCGTGATGGCAGTTGGCCACAGCAGTATGAATACATTAATCAACACACCAATTCTTCCTGTCAGTGTCGGAAAAGTCGACTAAGGGATCAAAGTGTCACTGACAAATCTGATGAGCAACAGCGTTATCATAGTGGATAAGCTACTGCGATCACCAAACCACTTGACCGCCGTGGCGATCCAGATGTTTACCTCCTAATGCGTCCATATTACTAATAGGTCTTTTTCCAGCAGTGAACTGAAACAGGCTGATGATGTGTGTTGGCAAAAATTTTTGGAAGAAATAACGTATACGTTCAATATGCCATACATTATGTATGTATCAACCAAGTTATCCATCGGTGGCCTAGGTATGCCTTTTGTAATATGACCCACCGATGTACAGTTAAGATCCTGGCTGTTGGTAAAAGTATGCCAAAATAGAATAGCGTGAAAAAGATTATGCGACTGGAAGGTATACCGTTGGTACCAACCCTAAAGACTCGGCAACTTCAGCAACAATTGGCGGAGTGACCCTCAAGACGTATGTCCCGTCCAAGTCATCGCTGATGTCAGGTTTGAATTTCGCGAAGAAAGCCAAAGCCACAGAGTTGCTTGGAGGGAGGGACCAGTTCAGCTGCGCATTTTCTTCTAATGCTATCTGTGAAAAAAAACATTACAAATAAGTAAAACTATGCACAAATTACGCTATTGTCTGAGAGGGTTTCAGAGCGTGAAACCTGAACGGTTTTCGAAGTCACCGAATAGATCACTTTCAAACACTATTTCTCTGTTCTAAGAACAAAGAATAAGAGAGACTAATAGAGTGTGGAACCAGGGTCGTTGGTTTTTGAAGTCTCTAAGCACATATATTTGAAATTAACCTCTCGTGTACCGCGATTTTTTTTTCTTATAGTTTTTCCGTACATGGATCCCCGTTCCGGCATACGAGCGCTTAAATGCAATTTCTACCTGTTCCATTTTTGATGGTACACTTCATTGAACATTTATATGTTGTTGTTGTGTTGTTGTCAGCCTCCGTAGCCTAGTTGGTAGTGACCCTGCAAACGAAGCTGGAGGTTCCGGGTTCGAATCCCGGCGAGGGCATTATTTGTGTATTAATTTATCACAAATATTTGTTCCTTGGTCATGGTTGTGTATGTATTTAAGTAGGTATCTATTTATATGTATCTATCTATTATATATCGCAGCTTTAAAAATAAACCGTCATAACTCAAAAAACGTGAATTTTGGGAAATCGAGTTTAAAGTTTGAGAAATTGGTCAATCTATTGCATTTGTTACTACATTGTGTTAATGTGTTAAAGTATTATATTAATTGCGTTGTTCATAGTGTCTACTTGGATATTACGTTTAAACTAAAACGAAATCAGTGTGATAAATATAATAAATTGAGCTTAGAAAAAACCCTTGCCGAAATATGCCGTTTTATGATAAAATATTTTTTTAAATATGATTAATATAATGGCATAAATCAAAAAAATCGACGGTTGTTACTGTTAAAACGATATAATCTGAAATGAACCATTTAGTTCCAATAAATATTTTGTCATAAAACGCGTTAACTTCGAATTTACCTGTTTTTTAATACAAAATCTAAAATTAATTTTACTAATTTTTTTATACAGTAAGGCGATATATCGAAATGTCTCTCATCATGAGCATCCTTCCTATTCATGTATCGGATCATAATTGAAGTTAGCCTCTTTAGCACAACTTGAATCGCGTGATTTGAACGTAGCAACTCATGCCATCTCTCTCATTAACGCTATTTTGACGGGTCTGAGAAAGAGACCGGGTAAAGCTATGGAAAATATTGCGTTTTAGTACATTAACTCAATTTTTGTCAATTTTGAGTTAAGGCGGTTTATTATTAAAGCTGCGATATATCGTCGCCTGGTACCCCCACATCACAAGTCTTAATTGAGCTTACCGTGGGACTAGGTCGATTTGTGTAAGATGTCCCAAGATATTTATTTATTTATTTATTTTATATACCTATAGCATGAAGCGTTTGAACAGAAAGATACCAGGATTGTTGACAACGCAAGCATATATTTAATGGAGTCTTGCAACAATGTAAAATTAAAAGTACCGCAGCTTGGATCTGAATGTGACCTGGTCAGCTGGGACGTTTTCTCGACATGATTAGGGCTGCGATCCGTCCGAGCTTCCCCGGATTTGTCCTAGTTTAAAGACGAGAAGGGGCTCTTCGGAGACAGGTGTATTTTCAAAAATGACCTGGGAATACCCGGATACCAAGAGGATAGTGAGATTAGTCAGGAAACAACTCATTTTATTTAAGTACCATTTACGAATACATGTTATTGTATGCAAAGTGAAGTCTGGGAAAAATAGGATATACGCCAAATGCCCGGGTTTTTAGAGTCGTTGTCCTGGCTTTACAAATTTCAAGCTGGCAGCTCTAGCACTACTAATACTGACCCGGCAAAGCCCTCGAAAGAGCGCGGTCCCCACGCCTCGCCGACTACCTGACTACGAAAGCGGAGAACCAAGGGGGCTGGCTCTCGAAGCCGAGCAGATCTGGTTGTACAGCTTGTATTCTTGGTTATTGGAGTGATTAAAAAAACCACGGACATGATCCGAAACAGTGCGGATTTAAGTGTGACTTAGTCAACTGGGAATTTGCTAAAGACTCATCCGAAAAAGCTAGGAGCATCAGAGAAATATCCTCCATTCTGAATTCTCGGATTGCCTGGCTACTAGAGCGGAGAACCATGGGGGCTGGCTCTCGAAGCCGAGCAGATCTGGATGTACAGCTTGTATTAGCTTGCTTGGTTATTGGAGTGATACAAAAAACCACGGACATGATACGAAACAGTAAGGGTTTAAGTGTACTGGGAATTTGCTAAAGACTCATCCGAAAAAGCTAGGAGCATCAAAGAAATATCCTCCATTCTGAATATACCTTCTCGGATTATCTGAATACCTTTGGGTCTTCAGTAGTCAAGTAGATACTGACCCGGCAAAGCTCCCGAAAGAGCGCGGTCCCCACGCCTCGCCGGCGCGCACTCCCGCGCACCCGCAGCGCGCGCAGAAGCAGCGCCCGCCCCGGCGGCGCAGGCCGCGCCCAGTAGCTGCGATGGTATAGGGCTACGCCGAGGACGGTTGAGTCTGCGGGTCTGACTACTAGAGCGGAGAACCAGGGGGGCTTGCTCTCGAAGCCGAGCAGATCTGGTTGTACAGCTTGTATTCTTGGTTATTGGAGTGATACAAAAAACCACGGGCATGATTCGAAACAGTGTTAAGTGTGACTCAGTCAACTGGGAATTTGCGAAACACTCATCCTAAAAAGCTAGGAGCATTAGAGAAATATCCTCCATTCTGAATTCTCGGATTGCCTATCTGAATACCTTCGGATCTTCAGCAGTCAAGTACGGGTTTAAGTGTGACTCAGTCAACTGGGAATTTGCTAAAGACTCATCCGAAAAAGCTAGCATCAAAGAAATATCCTCCATTCTGAATATACCTTCTCGGGTTATCTGAATACCTTCGGATCTTCAGCAGTCAAGTAGATACTGACCCGGCAAAGCTCCCGAAAGAGCGCGGTGTACAGCTTGTATTCTTGGTTATTGGAGTGATACAAAAAACCACGAACATGATACGAAACAGTACGGGTTTAAGTGTGACTCAGTCAACTGGGAATTTGCTAAAGACTCATCCGAAAAAGCTAGCATCAAAGAAATATCCTCCATTCTGAATATACCTTCTCGGGTTATCTGAATACCTTCAAATCTTCAGTAGTCAAGTAGATACTGACCCGGCAAAGCTCCCGAAAGAGCGCGGTCCCCACGCCTCGCCGGCGCGCACTCCCGCGCACCCGCAGCGAGCGCAACAGCAGCGCTCGTCCCGGCGGCGCAGGCCGCGCCCAGTAGCTGCGGTGGTATAGGGCTACGCCGAGGACCGTTGAGTCTGCGGGTCTGACTACTAGAGCGGAGAACCAGGGGGGCTGGCTCTCGAAGTCTCTGAGCAGATCTGGTTGAATTTAGAATGTTCGTGAGGAATTATTTGCATGTTTATTCTAGAATAGAGAATATCGAAATTTTAAGCAACAAAGCCTCACTTCATTTAAGTACGCCAATTAGCACTTAGTTTCTTTGAATTTTAGAAGGAAGTCTCGTGTCTTAAGTACTAACTAATTCAGGTTATATACATAGATAACGCCGATTCACAGAATTGGTTGTATAAAGATAACGCTGTTATTTGATTTGGGGTTAAGTAAGTTTCTCTACCCGTATTTGGGATATTCATATAAATAGGTATAAGTATTTATGTCCTTAGCCCGGCATATCGGCATAACAAATAAAAAAAATCAAAATCAAAAATCTTTTATTGTTTATAATCCAGCGCGAAACTTACAACTGCTAATGTCTCCTTGTAAGTTATTTAGAGAATAACTTGTGCTAGGAGGCACCGCTCTTCCATTACTACAATAGTAAACAACTGGTCTAATCACGTTCTAATATAATGTAAATATTAAAGTACTTTTAGTAGTCTACTGATAGCTCATATTGACCTAGACGCCGCATAAAACAGTGATCAGTGGAGGATGCAGACGAGGAGGGTCGACCTCAAGCAAACGGGACGGTCTAGGAAGAAGAACACGTATGTTCTTCTTTTTAGACCGTTAGTCCCTAGTACTAAGTTTACTACAAGTTTCAAATTGAAAGAAAATTTAAAGATTTATTCACCGACTACCCATCATTTATTTCCTTAAACATATTCCTACGTTTGGAAATCCCCCACATCACAATCAATACTCGCAATGTGATGATTCATTAATACAATTTTAAGATACTTAGTTGTTATCTTTCCTCTTACCTTTGAGAGGTGGAATTTCTTCTGTATCTTCTTCCTGCAAAATTAAAACTAGTCATCAGCCATTGCCATCAGTAGGCTTAGGACTTTTCATAGCATATCGTGGTTCTAAAATCCTTAGAGCCGCTATGTGTAAAATTTTCGAAGTCAAAGTCAAAGTATATTATAATATTAAATATAATGATTTATACCTACTGTCACATCGTTACTGAGTTAATTTTAATAGAACGTAATTAATTTTAAAAATCGAACTTGATTTCATAAAGAGTGTTTACGAAATTAGTTATATCAGAAACCATAAAAAAATGAGACAGTTAGGTTCAAGACAAACTAGAAAAAGTCTTAGATCGGAAATAGCGAAAGAATCATGTTGTTTTTTTCGAAAGTTTCGAATCTTTCGTATAAATTACATATAACTTTTCCGAACAAAAAACAAAACTGACGTTACCTTTGAAGTAAATAGATTGCACTTCACGTTGACGTCACATAGAGCATAGATTAATGATTCGAATTTATAAGTATTTTATCATAATTTAAACTCTTTAGTCAACTGATATTGAGATTTAGTCTGAGCAAAATGAAAAGTCACGTGTTTGTACCAGAGCCAATACATTCGGAATATCATAATTCAATCAAATAATGCAAAAAAAAAAAGTATTTTACACGAAAACCCTGAAAGATGCGAAAGGTAAAAGGTACAATCGAAGCTCTGTAACGAAAGATACTGTATTTTTGTTCTTTCGTGTTATTTTCATAGCTAATCAGAACCCCGATTTCGAAGACATTCGAAATTTGGCTTTTTCTAGTTTGTCTTGAACCTAATTGTCTCATTTTTGTTTTGGTTCCTGATATAACTAATTTCGTAAACACTATTTATGAAATCAAGTTTGTTTTTTTAAATTAATTACGTTCGATTAAAATTAACTCAGTAACGATGTGACAGTAGGTTTAAATCATTATATTTAATATTACAATATACTTTGACTTTGACTTCGAAAATTTTACACATAGCGGCTCTAAGGATTTTAGAACCACGATATGCTATGAAAAGTCCTAAGCCTAGCCATCAGATATATCGGAGCGAACGAAGTGCTCAATATTTTCTGAACAATGCACTACTAATTATACTTAGTACCTTGATAATTGCTGAGTATTTCAGAATTTTATAAAATAGCTTTTTTTTTTTTTTTTTTTATGTTGGCACAACAAAGTGGCTCCACTCCACCTGATCGTAAGTGAAAAGTAGAGCCCAAATCGCGGCGGCAACGAACAGGAGACAAACAGTAACCTGTTAGTTGCCACCGCCTTGCTGGCCCGCTAGATGCTTCTTCACGCTTCGTTTAAAGGGTCCCAACTTATAGGTATGCGGAAACACATGTGCCGGTAAAGAATTCCACTTTTTAATAGTCCGGCATATGAAGGAATTGCCGAATTTCTTAGTACGTGTGGGAATATTTTCCACGGTGAAGGAGTGACACCGCAAACCGGCACGTGTGGTTTTATAACGGAAAGGGGAGGGCGGGATGAGGGAAAATAACTCTTCAGAACACTCACCATGGTACAGGCGATAAAAAACACTCAGAGAACCAATGTCCCTACGTAGTTGAAGGGGTTCAAGGTGCCTGGTAACCTTAGAGTCGCCTATAATACGAACTGCCCGCCGCTGCATCCTATCGAGAGCATCGAGTAGGTATTGGGCGGACCCATCCCAAAGATGAGAGCAGTACTCCACGCAAGACCGAACTTGTGTCTTATAAAGAAGACAAAGCTGGTCGGGCGTAAAGAACCGACGCACCCTATTCAGGATGCCCAGCTTTTTTGATGCCGTGGTAATTAATGACTCGATGTATTTATTTTGATTTAGATTGCAGCGTATATCCATGCCAAGCATATTCAGGCTATCTCGTAAACCAAGAGGAGTGTTCTGAAGAGTTGGAACTGGGTGGAAGGAAGACGTTTTGGTGGAGAAAGCGCACACTTGAGTCTTTTTGGCGTTGAACTCGACCAGGTTAACGGAACCCCATTTGCAAATAAGTTCCAGAACCCGATCGAGCTCAACGACAAGATCCACACGTTTGTCGCCAACTTCTGCCCTGCTTGCCCCAGGCCGACCGAGATAACGCCCATGGACCGTACTGTCATCTGCATAACAATGAATGTTTCCTAAAGGAAGTAAGTCATTGATATGCAGAAGAAAGAGGGTAGGCGATAAGACGGAGCCCTGAGGGACGCCAGCATTCACTGTCATGAACCGCGAATCACATCCGTCAACCAGGACACGGATTCTGCGCTCATGCAGGAAGTCAGCAATCCATTTGCATAGCTGGGCAGGCAGGCCATACGCAGGGAGCTTGGAGAGAAGAGCTTTGTGCCAAACCCGATCAAAAGCCTTGGCGATGTCAAGACTGATCGCCAGGGCCTCGCCGTGTTTGTCGATTGCCTCCCCCCAGAGGTGCGTGACATACGCTAGAAGATCACCCGTTGATCTTTTCGGCCTAAAGCCATACTGTCGATCATACAAAAGAGAGTGATCCTCTAGGTAACGGATCAACTGGTCGTTCATGATCCGCTCCATCACTTTGCACAACACTGAGGTTACGGCAATGGGGCGGTAGTTAGATGGGTCTGAACGGTCACCCTTTTTGGGGACCGGCTGCACATTAGCCTCTCTCCAAGCTTCCGGAATGCTACCAGACGAGTACGAAAGACTAAAGAGGCGCGTCAATACCGGAGACAACTCTGCTGCACATTTCTTGAGTACAATCGCTGGGATACCGTCAGGACCACTGGCTTTTCGGATATCAAGTGACTGCAAAGCCCGGCGTACATCGCGATGCCTAAAATGAACTTCGGGCATCACGGCACCACAGGCAGGTATGGATGGTGGTGGCATAGAGCAGTCATCAAGACGAGAGTTCGCAGCAAAGAGGCTAGCCATGAGATCGGCTTTCTCTTGCGCCTGATGAGCCAATGAACCATCTGGTAATCTCAGCGGTGGCAGCGATGGTTGGCAGAAATTTGACTGCACAGTTTTGGCCAGACGCCAGAAACTTCGCGACCCAGTTGGGTGCGAGACTAGCTCCGAACCTACGTTTGCAACGCGCTGGGCGTCTGCTCTAATATACGCCCTCTTGCAGACTTTGGTGGCAGCATTGTAAGCTGCTTTCAGCGAAACAATGTTGGGATCATTACAGGCGCGGCCCCTGATCCAAGCTCGATACGCCGCCTGTTTGTTGTTAACGGCTTCAGCGCACTCGCTATTGAACCAGGGTCGTCTACGGCTCTTAATGACGACATCGGAATAAGGAATGTAGTATTCCATACCTAGACCGATCTCGCCAGCAATAGACGCAGCACTCGCCGAGGGATCCTTCTCGCTAAAGCAGCGTTGCACCCAAGGAACGGACGCGAAATAGTCACGCATGCCGTCCCAATCTGCTGACGAGTAGTGCCATACTCTGCGCTTTACCGCCGGCGATTGAGGTATGGCTGCGCTGGGTACTGTACTGGATACCAGGCAGTGGTCAGACGTGCCTAAGGGTGCGTTGACCACAACCTGGTACCCAGTTGGATGGGAGGTCAGCAAAAGGTCCAGCAAAGAGGGCGTTTGTTCAGCTATGTCGGGTATCCTAGTGGGCTGATCCACTAACTGAACAAGATGATGGGTTAGAGCAAACGCGTGCGCGATTCTGCCAGCATGATTAATGGAGGGGGAACCCAACCAGGAGTCGTGGTGGGCATTAAAGTCCCCCAAACATACTAATTCAGCAGCAGGAAATCGCGCTTGCGCCTCATCTGCTGCCCAACTCAGGTGGTCAAACAGTCGAGTTGTCTCAGCGTCTCCTGAATGGGGTCTGTATAGGCACATGTAAATACGGCATTGGAGGCCAAGGCTTACAAGAACCAGAAGAATGGGAAGAGAGGGATCCTCTAAGCAATGCAAACGTCGACAACACACATCAGAACGGACAAACAGACAGACCCCGGATTTCGCGAGGAAGTTATCCTCAAGCACGTAACCGGGGTACTGAAGGTAGGACGTATCCGCTGGACGTTTAATCTGTGTCTCCGTCAAGAAGAGCATGGCGGGTTTGGCCGTCTCGAGGTGTTGATGGACGGCGTTCAGATTCGAATGGAGTCCGCGGATATTGGCGAACTCAACCTGGAATAGGGTGGTGGGGGAGTGCACCGCCGTATGACCATTTATTTTCATTTGCACTGGCATATTTATAAAAAAAGGAAGGAAGAAGGAGGAAGCGTGAAGCAGGGAAAAATCAGTCACGGTAAAAGGGGCAAAAAGTGGAGCTGGACAATTTCACCTTAGACTTGTCGAAAAAAAAGGAGTGACATTGACCCGTCGGACGGAAGGGCCCCCGAACCCCCCCAGAAGTAGTCGCCGGGTCCCCACCTTCCGGTCACCAACCGGCACGACGATCTACCCTGAGATTATGCGCGGCATGAAAGGGCAGCCTCTCTGGGCGGTTAACCCCGATTGGGCCCCTGTACTATGCCGCGGGCGGCCAGCGGAACAACCGTTTCAACGGGTCTCCCTGGCCGACGGGTCAACACAATCCTCCTGACAATGGAGACACATCCATCCCAGACCCCCGTTTAACGTGACTGATAATACCCCGTAGCCCTGGTAAATACACCGGCTGACCCCGAAACACGGCAAACACGAAGGTAAGTCATTTCACGGGCGTTTACACCGAATGTACGGTGGTAGCCAACCAGGCGGGTACTAGTAAAAATACCCTACCACCGGCTGAGAAGCTGGATACTCAGTATTTCCCTTAGTCGACTCCTACGACACCCACGGGAAGAGAGGGGCGGTGATTTTTGTATTCTTACTCCGTCACCGCACGGAAAATATATGAGTACAAGTATAGCTTATATGAGTACAAGTTTTGAATAGACATAAATAACGTAACGTAAATAAATTAATATATCTTACCTAACTAATTTATATTAAATCCATATGTTATGTACGAGTGAACAGAGCATGAATAAAATTATAATGTTATTCTTAAAACCCAAGGGAGAATTGTTTTAGGGCATGTCGTCTACAATGTCATGGGCAAATTCAGAATGAATTAATTCATAGTATAGGTATACTCATCCATTTTTGCAGCCGGGTGAAGGTACCTACTATCAAAAAAATTTAATCCTGACCCAACGTAGAACCTTGTCATTATAACGTTTTAAATCAAATCGTAGCAACTGTCATACAATTTGACATTTAACGTTACAATGACATGGTTCTATGATGGGTCAGGGTTCAGTCAGGTATATTCGCGTCATTTCGGGATAATAAGGAGCCACAAATCCTAGCGATATAGCAAAAGCCGCAATGTATTGTGACGAAATGCAATCGACCGACGGAATTTCTATTTATTCACGAGTTGTAATAAGCACCAAGTAAAATTATTTCGAACTCCCCATTGGCACACAAACCTCTTCAAGGTTTTAGCCAACGATGGGTCTTGTAATTTGATCATGTAATGTGTTTGTATTATTCAATAAAAAAAAAAAGAAAAAAAAAAATAAAAAAAAAAATAAAAAAAAAATGTAAAGCGCCTTCTATGTGTAACCACATAGGTCAATGACCATTGAAAATGTCTTTACTTTGACAGCGAATAATTGTATTAAAGAAAGGTCTAAATTAAAACGAAGTTATTTTAAATTACTCATTGTAGTAATTAACATATATTGTTTATTTACCTGCTTCAGAACATCGTATATGTTAGCTAAATCATCAGAACACGCGTTGCGCACGATTATTTTACTATCTCCTAAATAAGATAACTGTTTCTCTTGTAACTCCATTACGTTTTAACGTAACTACAAACTAGCACCCAGTAAATACCGTTTATCCACATAAACACATAAAAACGACTAAACTTTACAGTTTGCACACACTACACGTCTACTTCGGTCCTCCCCCTTTTTACAACTGTTACTGTTTACTTATGATTGTAATATTTGTAATGAATGATTTAGAAACAAGCACATAATTATTGCCACACTGAGCTAATACGCTGCTAATCGAAAAAACTAGGCGTTTTTTCCTGTAATAAAGATTTGTAGATTCATAGTTGTAATAAGTAATAGAAGTAAGCACTTGTAATTTATTAGTAGAAGTACAAAAAAATGGATTTTCTCCACCACTGATGGAGAAAATCCATTTTGCGACATAAAATATAATAATTTACTATGATTGTATATACCTACATAGAATCATAGTAAATTATTGTTACTATGATTGTATATACATAGAATCATAGTAAATTATTGAGGATGAGGATACAAGTTTCAGTTTTCAAATTTTTGCCCTATTCGCTTTCATGATACACTTTTCCATTGCGTAACATTGGAAGCGCTGGATTCTAGCAGCTTCAAGCATGGCAGCAAAATAGTAAGTGTATGTAAGTGTGGATCATCCAGCATCCATGTTTATGATGCTCACTTTAATCCCAACTTATGACGATCCCGTAGGAATTTATCATTTTGCTGTCGTTGCAGTCAAGTAGTACCTAAATACATACAAAGTGTGAACGTGACGCGTAGCAAACGATAAAAAGGGGGCCATTATTAGCCACCGTGCCGTGCCGTGCCGTGTGGTGACGGCAGTAAGAATACATTTGTCACCAACCTAACTCCTCCTGCGGGTGTCGTAAGAGTCGACTAAGGGAAACTGTCCATTCTACAAGATTGATGATGGGCAGCAGCGTTATCATAGTGCAGTAATCCGCTTGCCCGGCGTGGCGATTATGGGCATTTACCTCCTAATGCGTCTATACTGCCGTGCAATTCCTAAACCACAGTAACTGACAAAAGTCGATTTTGAGATAATAGCAAAAAACTGTTTTAAAGTAATATATTTTCCAAGATTTGATAGTTATTGAGATTTTTTTTGTCCAAAACGAAGTATTAAAATCATACAATATGATAAATTAAAAAATACGTGCTTCTGCATTTTCTGAAATTAAATATGTGTTTTTTTCGAAATTCTGTGTTTGTACTGCGCTTTTAAAAACAGGGAAAAATATAACAATTACTAATTAAGACACAGTAAAATAACCACTTACTGCACAAATTTTGCGTGCTTTATAGAAATAGGCGACATTTTACAGGTTAAACTGCAGTAAAAGGGACTAGTGTACTGTAATTTAACTAGTATTTTGATTGAATTTTCTTGCTACGAACTTCATTCACAGCAGTAAAATATAGTTTTTTTTAATAAAGTAATTAAAATACAACAAAACTTTGTAACAGCATTACATGATTTTATTATTAAGAAATTCAAACACGCTTATCAAGTTTCATGCTAATGTAAGACACAGAAGGAAGTAAAAAAACGATTTAAAATTTACTTGAAAAACGCAGTTTATTTAGGGATTTGTCGTCAATAATACAAAAATTAGACAAAAATTAAGGTTTATTACCACATTTTCTTAAGCAATGAAATAACAATCAACTTAAGGTACCAGTATCGATTTTAATCATGGCAAATGGCACATTATATTTAGCCTTACATTGATTTCAATGAGTAAGCTCACGACTGATTAAGGCGTAGCACTTCTACGATAAATTTTAATAAATATAATTTCTTACGTATTTGTGTCAGTCATAATTCAAAAAGTCTTTAAAATACTGTATATTATTATACAAAACCCTATAAAAGAATAAATTGTCATTAGTTATGACCTATTACTACAATAGTACTCCGCTCCTGGAGTATATTTATGTATGACACGTTATAGTTTTTGTTATGTTTTTTGGAGAAAACTAGGAAACAAATTTGCTTCGTTAAAGCACCCTGTTAATAAGATAAATAAATGAAACCTCTTTAGTCATAATTCTAGAACCGCCGGCCGGTTTGTGGAGGCCTTTAATAAGGCCATGACAGACAGTGTTAAACGAACATCTTGACAGGATATTACATAGGGGATGATTATTTAGAAAATAAATTATAATGTTCTTTTTTGTCCAGTAAATGTTTTCTTTTTAAATTTCTAAGGAAAGTTTATTGTTTTGATGTTAATTAAAGTCCCTTAAATATCCGTGACTAATTTAAAAACACCGTATATATATTATGTAACAATTCATGAAAGAAATTATTAAGAATTTATTTTCATATTTTATGTTTAGCTTTGAATTTAAACTAACATAAAAAAATTTGTTATATGCATCTGGAATTACCGTATAAGAAACTTAAACCAAAAAGTATGTAGCAATCTTATCGAATCCCAAAACAGGTAAATACAAATTTCTAAATACTCGATTATTGACCGGTATTGGCGGTATTCGTATAATTCATTTGTATAATCCACTTCATACGTTACGGCGAGGTACCACAATCAAGAAGAAATGTAACAATATTATGACATAACGATGATATATGATATATTAATAAGATGATACCGCCGCCTATGAACCATAACTCGCATAGCAAAATCAAATGTGTACAAACTAAACAGAAGGTTATTTTTTGTCTTTTAAGAACCTAATAATTAGGTAATAATACCTTTATGTGTTTAACTATATAAGTTTTTATTCGTTTATCAACAGACGACACCTTGGTTGTTTTAAATTGTAAATAGGTCAAGAATTATTTTACTACCTTAAACAGGATGTTCTAACGATATCACTATAAGCTCTTTTCAAGGACTGAACGTCTGAGATGGAACTAACTCGAATTTGCCACTTAAAATAAAAGTCTAAATGCAGTTAAAATAGTCAAATAACATAAAAATACTGCCTAAACTGCAGCCCCTTGGGGTCCTACTGTCCTTTAGCTAGTATTATTGCTATTGAAAGTAATACAACATACAGCATAATGTGTACATTAATGAACTTGTTACTGCAGTTTAGATGGCAATACGATACTTATTTGAACAGTAGTGTACCACTTTAAATATCGTTATTTTATTCCTACTGCGTCTTAACTAGTAATTATGTTTATTAATCTATGAAACTGGAAACGCAGTACAACACTTTTAGCATAAAAATTGTAAGTAAGTAAGTAAGTAAGTAAGTAAGTAAATATTCTTTATTGTGCACCACATACTTCATTAAAATACAAACACAGAAAAACATGTATCGATAGGCAACAACAGGCGGTCTTATCGCTTACAAGCAATCTCTTCCAGACAACCTTAGGGTAGCAGGAAATGAAAACGTTAGCAAATAATTATAATCGGGTAGTGCCGATATGAGAACAAATTAAGAATTATGATCAATTAGATCGAATTAAAACATAATATAATAAATATATACATATATACATACATACAAATAAGTGTTTATATTAAAGATAATAAACATAAATACATATTAAAAAAAAAAAACTAATGATAATAGCTCAAGTTAAGGCAGCGAAAGGTAATGTGATTTCAAAAGGTTTTTAAAAATAGGAAGAGATTTTGCTAATCGTAGATCCAGCGGCAAAGCATTCCACAACCGAACAGCCCGAAACGTAAAGGAGCTGTTATAAAATTTCGATGAAGAAGAAGGAGGCGCAAGAAGATGCTTCCCCGCACACCGAACAGAAGAAAGGAAGTTAAACCGCTCCTTAAGATAAAAAGGAGTAGTGGGGTTAAAAAGAGTATTATAAAGAAGAGCAAGAATATGCGAGTTGCGACGATAACGTATACGGAGCCACTTTAGTTGAGAACGAAACTCCGAGACATGATCAAATTTTCGTAGGCCGAATATAAATCTTATACAGGCATTCTGGAGACGCTCAAGTTTGTTAAGCTGGTCTTCCGTTAAGTCAAGATAGCAAACATCAGCATAATCTAATATAGGAAGAAGAAGAGACTGGGCAAGCGCAATTTTGGTGGCAAGGGGCAAAAAGTTACGAATCCTACGAAGCGACCCTAGCGAAGCAAACAACTTCCTACTGATCTCACCAACCTGGGGTACCCAAGAAAGTGTGCGATCAATTAGGACACCCAAATTTTTTACTTGGCTCGAATAAGGGACCAGAACTCCATCAAACACTATGGCCGGCAGATTATGAAAGTCAATCCGAGATAAAAGCATAGGACTGCCTAGGATTATAACTTTAGTTTTCGACGGATTAACTTTTAAATCATAGCGTTTACTCCAACTGGAAATGCGATCTAAGTCCCGATTAGTAAAGTCAATGGCATGAGGCAGATCATTAATACCGCATTTGTATACTGTGTTTTAATTAGTTTCTTTATAAACGAGATACTATCAGTTTACATGCTAAAAATCATAAAAATCTACACCTGTACTGCGTTTTAGTCAGTATCAGCCCAAAAACCGTAGCCGTAGACCATTTTACTGCGCTTTATATTGCATTGTGCAGGAAAAACTAGTCACTTACTGCTTTTGGGATTTCGAGTTTCCATGTTCCAGTTTTCCAAATTAAAAACCGATCGATTGGGATTATGCGTTTTGATTTGCTGATTATAGATCACCAATAAACCAAAAATCGGAAAATTGGCAGTTACTGTGGTTTAGGAATTGCACGGCAGTATACGCATAGTTAATAGGAGAGGCCTACGTCCAGCTGTGGACTAACATAGGCTGATGATGATGATGATTAGCCACATGCTTTAAGACTCCTATCACCAGTGACGAAGGAGTCGACCCGATGTTTCCGTGGGTACATAAACGGCTTGCACTTGTCGCGCCATTTGGAGCGATTAAGGCGCGGAGTGCATTCCGCGGTAGAGGGACTGCTCTGCACTGCACCCGATATTATTCTTCGCGTGCCTGCTATACGGCCTCTCAAAATAGTAAATTGTAAATATTGGATGTCATATACCAAAGAAAAAACGACCAAGATCACCAACGTCCGAGGTGGGAATAGAATAGAATTGTATGTTAAAAGTGGCCATATTTTTCTGTAATACACGGCCACATTTTCCTTAAAATTTTGAAAAGTGGCCGTAAAGTAGGCACTTGACGATTATTTTGTGCATGAGCTCAAGCAGTCACAATGTATGTTTATTATGTATTTAAGTCTCCACATCAATTTGTGAGTAGTACACTATATAAATTACGAAATCCACTTTTGATGATTTTCATTAAATTATTAACGTACCTATCTACTTTTTATTTTTAATGTAAGCACCAGCCATTTTCTGAACTACAACGGTGATCGCAGCTTGTAACTAAGTAGGTATCAAGTAGACCTCTCAAACTCTCAAAAATAAAACAAATAAGATAAACATCACTTCAATTGGAAAATTAACTAAAAAGATACAACATACTTTATAATTTATAAATGTTCAATTCGTTTTTGGGCCCTCCTGAAAAATCGTCATTTGGTGGTTACATTAATTTTATTCATATTACAACTGACGATATAATTAATAGAAAGCTGGCAGCGACTACTTCATAAATAAGTATCAAGTCGTGACACACCAGGCCACCGCGGGTGTCGTAAGGGTTGAAGTGTCTTTGACCATTATTTGATAGAAAATTGATGATGGGCAGCAGCGTCATCATAGTGGACACATTACTGAGATCGCCAATCCGCCTGCCCAGCGTGGCCATTATGGGTATTTACCTCCTAATGCCTTTCACGCATCGTTAAAAGGAGAGACCTACTTCCAGCAGTGGACTGCTGATTATGAAATATATTTTATACTTATCCAGGGATTACTGCAACTGTAAAGAAGTCAACAGATGGCAGACATCGCGTCCCATCAGGCCACAGAGGAACAATACACGGAGCCCATTCAGATAATTACTCGACTTTTACGACGTCGGTTAAACCGAGGAATAATATTCTAGACGCCCACCATACGCAGTAAAAGGGTCAAGAAGAATAATTCACATTTGAAGAAAACAGTCACACTTACAACATTTCGTTTCGTATTTTCGTGGATTGAAAATTGCTCAGTTAAGGTCGGGATTACACCTGTGACCTGTGAGAACTTATACATAAGTTGTAGCGACGGAGCTATAAGGTACATGACGCTGCTGCCCATCATCAATCTTTTATCAAATAATGGTCAGTGACACTTCAATCCCTTAGTCGACTCTTACGACACCCGCAGGAGCAGTTGGGGTGGTAACAAATGTATTCTTACTGCCGTCACCACACGGCCAGCGAATCTCTTACTCTTTGTTAATCTTCGTAATAATATATCTTAAGCGTTGTAAGCGATAGGAACTGTAGCACTCCACGATCACTTACAATGCGACCGGCGGTTGGTTCAGCAATTAATATGCTTTAATGGGTGCCTTAAGAGACGCCATTATAGTGCGGAGTTTGGAAAAATAATCAACAACAACTTCAACTTAGGTAATAGTTATTTATGATACAAGTGTGGAAAGTAGCTTTCCGACACGACTCAGGGGGTCAATTCTACTAACAAAATTGTATAATAACCGCAATAAAAACGTAGTCGAATGACAACTTTTAGGCTTTTTCCCATTCTACTATTATTAAGCAACGATCCAATTGCGGTTGAACTTTAAGTTCCAGTTCACGTTCAGTTAAGGTTCGATCGAAATGAATTACAGCAGAACCGTTGTTGTCAGGTATCTTTTTTTTTTATTTACCTCATTTTTTTGTGCAAAGCTATGCTGGTCAGACTCTAGAAGACCCACCAAAACTTTTAACTTTCTCGTCGTCGATACAATGATTTTCATGTTAAAAAAAAGTTGTAATCACCTATTTTACTTCTAGTGTTGCAGGCATCCATATGCTACGGTAGTTGGTTGGCCGTGTGGTGATGGCAGTAAGAATACCTACATTTGTCACCACCCCAACTCTTCCCGCGGGTATCGTAAGAGCCGACTAAGGAATTAAAGTGTCGCTGACCATCCTTTGATACAAGATTGATGATGGACAGCAGCGTCATCATAGTGGACACAATACTGCGATTGCCAATCCGCTTGCCCAGCGTGGCGATTATGGGCATTTACCTCCTAATGCATCTATACGCATAGTATTGTTAATAGGAGAGGCCTACGTCCAGCAGTGGACTGAGATAGGCTACCATCGCGAGGCCCAGGCCCAGACCAGGCCTACTATCGCGAAAATTTAAATTCGGAAATTTCGAGGATTTTTCTCTATCACTCAAACGAAGGTGTCATTAGAGTGAGAGAGACAAATCCTCGAAATTTAAGAATTTCGTTATTCGCGGTAGGGCCGTAGTTAAGACCCCTTGCTTTCTTAGAGACCATGGTAAGAGAATCGACAGAATAACAATCATGGAGATGGGACCTGCATGTAGTACAGTCAAGTGCAAAAATAAGTATCGAAAGAATCCGTTCATAAATATGTTACGGCGTTCTTATTACACAGAATTATGTCCCAGTGCACTCTGCACTGGGACATTTTGTCTTGACTTATTTTGTCTTCGACTGTACGAGACGCCATGGCACTGTTTCTTTAAAGCCAGCTAGAAGCAAATTTCTGTGAATTCTACAGCTAGTCAATTTTATTCTTAAATGAGATGTTGATATCTGCAGTGCTTGGAATATTTTAGATGAGAGCTCTAAAGGGATACAGTTATGTTGTGGCTGTATGGATTACTGCCTTAGCTTGTTAAGAAGAATTATAGAAAAGAAAAAAACTTAAATGTCAAATTTTTGAGGTTAGCTTGTTGTCATTAAGTGGTAGGTGGTAGGTGGTCATTAGAATTAATAGAATTGTTTTGTTTGGTTTGGTTGCGTTTAATTCCAAAACGCTAGGCCTTGCAATACAATAATTAATCAATTAATACACGTAGTATGTTGCTGTAAAAAAATATCGTAGATTAATAGGGCAGTTTCATTGGTTCAAAAATGTATACATCTGGCTACAGTTTTAACCAAACCAATTAAATAAACAATCAGAAATTCTTAATTGTATATCTAACCCACTCACGGAGAAGGTATGTATTGAAGCCATTACAATTATTGTTTGTTTATAACTTACATTTTCCTTTAAATCATTTCAATAATTATCAAGTTTGTGCATTTACCTGCGAGTGTTTTATAGAACTGTTTCATAGATTCTTCAACTAGCATTATGCATTCAACTTATGGAATGTAGTGTCATTCAACACATAATGCAAATAAACTTAAGCACAGTCATACACTACACTGTGGTGTATACCAAGACATGATTAATATACCTGTAAAAATGGTAATGGTAGATAAAATGTGATAATTAAAATGTCTTAGCACCCATATGGCAAGTGACAAAGCAGCACTTTTTTTTAAACCACTCACAATTACAGATTTAAGATGCATTTAGACTAAACAAGTGAATACTCATTCTATTAGTCAAAATTTACGTATTGTAGACCAAGCTAGTCGTGTATTTTCTCTTTTTTTTTATTTTTCAACGGCAATTATATGTCCATTGCTTCATTTTCGCTGCTTACTGTCTGACATAATTATTAGTGATACTTAATTTTGTAAATGTTTGTAATACTTGTAACTTTATTGTAACTGGTAGCTGCGCGCATCTATGCTCCCGTCAGGTGTTCGCGGAAGACCAGCGTCAGGTGTTGTTCTAGTAAGACCTGGCATTATGCTGAGTGTTCACCTTTTTCAGTGTAACTAAGGTATGCATGTTAGTTGTAAGGTTTCATTTGTATGTATTGTACGAGTATAAACTGTAAAACTGTGTGCATGCCTATTTATACTGAAATAAATGATATTCTATTCTATTCTATTCTATTCTATTCTATTAATGAATGAATTTCATAGAGTGGGGGATAGAATGAGCTTTCGCTCGTTTGGTCTAAATCCACCTTTAAAATACAGGGTTGCCAGTGCCAGTTAGTATAATGTTTTCATGCATGTACTGATACCCTGCCGTCCACAAACTAAAAGGCCGTTAAAGGTTCTTACGACGTTTTGGAGTTAATATAACAGCGCGATACAGCGCAAAATTCTCTATCGACCTATCCAGGTTTCAAGGATATATCTTTATAAACAGCTGAAATACATCACAGCCGTTAGCAGCTAAATACACAGTTTTAAGACTTTTACTTTGCGTTTTTCGCTCATAACTCAAAACAGTACTCCCGCATTTAGCGGCTTTTTAGTTTGTGGACGGCAGTTACCGGTGTCACTTGTTAGTTTTAAGAATAGTCTTAAGTTTTTTTTTGGTTGCCCTGAAAATCAGCGTCGTGGCAACCTAGCCATGACACTTGCTGAGTGGCAACCTTTTTTGTGTGTTTATAATTACATTAATTTCTTTGTAAGGTGTACCTATTTAATTGCCAAATAAATAATATTCTATTCTAAAATCAGGTTATATGAACAAGAGAGAGAGATTCTATATGCTACTTACACTCTTCTTCATTGCAGGAAAGGAAATACATTACTAGCTACATTTGTAGATTCAAAATAACATGGCACTAGAGACTGTGTCTGTGAAGATAGAACTGGAGTCTAATGATGTGTGTGTGAAGTCAGAGCCTGAGAAATTGTGTGTAAACATAGAACCTGAGCTTGTGTGTGTGAAAAAGGAGATATTAAGTGAAAACGTAAACACAAGTGTAACACAGGTCAAGGAGGAGAAAGCGGCAGCACTAGAGCAAAGCTTAATTTACATAAAAGTTGAACCATCAGACTATGAAAGCTCAAGTGATATAGCTACATCGAGTGATGTTCATGCAAAACATGAGATTAAAGAAGAACTTGTGCTGAGTCCTGAGTCAATTCAGCAGCCCGTCACTACAGCAATATTAACAGGTCTGATTGATATGTTTTAATGTAACCTTAATGTTGGGTTGTAACTTTTTCTTATATTTACTTTGAGCAAATATTTACTTTAATAATAAACCATTCCCATATGAAATTTTAACATGAATCTATTTTCTAAAGGTGCATTTAAACCAAAAGAGCATTCGCTGTTCTAGCGCCCGTTCTACGAAATCAACTAATCACGTTTTGTGTACCGATCGAATTTCGTAGAGTGGGAGGTTAGAACAGCGAATGCTCTTTTAGTTTGAACGCACCTTAAGGAGTGAAATGCAATATCTACATTGATTCTTTATGATTTAATGATATGTGTCAGTGCACAGAGAAAGGTACCTTGTCACGTTGTTTAAATTGGACTTAATTAAGGAACACAAGATATTTTTTAAGAGTTGTGACAAGGTACCTTTCCATGTGCACTGACACATATTTAATTATATCTTAACAATGTAAGGATGTAGTATACTATTAATACTTGAAATTTATTCCTAGTAATGTTCATCAAAGCCTATATATGCAAAAAAACATACTGTATAGGTATAAATAAAAAAAAATACCTAGTGTGTGTTAATGTATTCGTATAAATTTTTTAAATTTTGTATACTACTACACTGTACAATAAGTAATTTTCTTCAGTATTATTCCTATATATTATAATTTATAATGTTCTTTTGTCGTCTTTGCAGAGCCAGTCAAGTTGGAATGCGATGAACCTTCAACCAGTAATACTGATTCAAGTACAAAACCAGAACTACTTGAAATAAAGCATGATCATAAAAATTACATGTGTCCTGACTGTAACTATACAACAGTTAACGAGAAAAGTTTGAAGACACATTCCAAGTGTCACACAAAAAATAAACTTTTAAAGTGCAGTCACTGTAATTACGCTACTAGTAATAAAGCTTACTTTAAAAAACATCAAAACATTCACAGTAGTGAAAAGCCTTTCAAATGTAATTATTGTAATTATTCCTGTAGACGAAAAGCAGACTTACAGACACACCAGATGAGACACACTGGTGAGAAGCCGTTTAAGTGCGATAATTGCAATTACCAGTGCATTCGGAAAGGAGATTTAAGAGTCCATCAGAAAATACACAATGATGAAAAATATTTTCAATGTAATGAATGTGACTACAAGTGTAATCGAAAGGACAGTTTACGAAGACACAGGTTAACACACTTAAGTGAAAAACCGTTTAAATGTAACCTCTGCGATTTCAAATCATATCAAAAAGCAAATTTGAGAATGCACCACCGGATACACACTGGCGAAAAAAGCTATAAATGCAGCTACTGCGCTTTCAAGTGCAGGCATAAATATACTTTAAAAACTCATGAGATGGTACACACAGGTGAGAAGCCGTTTGAGTGCAATATTTGTAAATTTAAATGTAGAAAGAACACCGATTTGCAAAAACACTTGACCATACATTCGAAAAACAAGCCCTTCAAATGTGCCGACTGTGATTACGCGTCTCAACAAAAAGAAAACTTAAAACATCAGAAGGTACACACTGGCGCGGGCAAATTCCAGTGTAGCAAATGTGACTACCGGTAAATAGTTGAGTCGAATGATTAGCTTAATTCGTTTGCTTATCTAATGAGCTCTCTAACGAGATTTTTTTGCAAAGATGGGACCGATAACAAGTGTATAATTCCAGAAATACCTCATACACCCGTATTCGTCTGTTTGAAATTTTAAAATAGTCTGTTTGAAATTTTAAAATTGCCGCCATTTGACTATCGTTGGCACCAAAAAAATTGCATGGTAATTTATCGATGAAATTTATTGTAGTTTAAGCATTTAAAAGCTCCGACACCGCTGACCAAACACCCTGTATAAATGGGGTTGATAAATAATATGTACCTTGTGTGGTACATTGCCAATTTAAAGACTAGTTATGTGATAGAAAGAAACAAAACTATTTTTCATTTTCATAGGCTACTTATACTTTTCTTCATTGCAGAAAATAAATTACTAGCTACATTTGTAGATAATAACATGGCACTAGAGACTGTGTCTGTGAAGATAGAACTGGAGTCTAATGATGTGTGTGTGAAGACAGAGCCTGGGAAATTGTGTGTAAACATAGAACCTGAGCTTGTGTGTGTGAAAAAGGAGATATTGAGTGAAAACATTCAGCAGCCTGTCACTACAGTAATATTAACAGGTCTGATTGATATGTTACAATGTAACCTTAATGTTGGGTTGTAACTTTTTCTTATATTTACTTTGAGCAAATATTTACTTTATAATAAACCATTCCCATATGAAATTTTAACATGAATCTATTTTCTAAGGAGTGAAATGCAATATCTACATTGATTCTTTATGATTTAATGATATGTGTCAGTGCACACAGAAAGGTACCTTGTCACGTTGTTTAAATTGGACTTAATTAAGAAACACAAGATATTTTTTAAGAGTCGTGACAAGATACCTTTCCATGTGCACTGACACATATTTAATTATATCTTAACAATGTAAGGATGTAGTATACTATTAATACTTGAAATTTATTCCTAGTAATGTTCATCAAAGCCTATATGCAAAAAACATACTGTATAGGTATAAATAAAAAAAAATACCTAGTGTGTGTTAATGTATTCATATAAAATTTTTAAATTTTGTATACTACTACACTGTACAATAAGTAATTTTCTTCAGTATTATTCCTATATATTATAATTTATAATGTTCTTTTGTCGTCTTTGCAGAGCCAGTCAAGTTGGAGTGCGATGGACCTTCAACCAGTAATACTGATTCAAGTACAAAACCAGAACTACTTGAAATAAAGCATGATCATAAAAATTACATGTGTCCTGACTGTGACTATACAACAGTTAACGAGAAAAGTTTGAAGACACATTCCAAGTGTCACACAAAAAATAAACTTTTAAAGTGCAGTGACTGTAATTACGCTACTAGTAATAAAGCTTACTTTAAAATTCATCTAAACATTCACAGTAGTGAAAAGCCTTTCAAATGTAATTATTGTGATTATTCCTGTAAACGAAAAGCAGACTTACAGACACACCACATGAGACACACTGGTGAGAAGCCGTTTAAGTGCGATAATTGCAATTACCAGTGCATTCGGAAAGGAGATTTAAAAGTCCATCAGAAAATACACAATGATGAAAAATATTTGCAATGTAATGAATGTGACTACAAGTGTAATCGAAAGGACAGTTTACGAAGACACAGGTTAACACACTTAAGTGAAAAACCGTTTAAATGTAACCTCTGCGAATTCAAATCATATCAAAAAGCAAATTTGAGAATCCACCACCGGATACACACTGGCGAAAAAAGCTTTAAATGCAGCTACTGCGCTTTCAAGTGCAGGCATAAATATACTTTAAAAACTCATGAGATGGTACACACAGGTGAGAAGCCGTTTGAGTGCAATATTTGTAAATTTAAATGTAGAAAGAACACCGATTTGCAAAAACACTTGACCGTACATTCGAAAAACAAGCCCTTCAAATGTGCCGACTGTGATTACGCGTCTCAACAAAAAGAAAACTTAATAAAACATCAGAAGGTACACACTGGCGCGGACAAATTCCAGTGTAGCAAATGTGACTACCGGTGTCGCCTGCGCACAGATTTACGAAAACACCAAACTGTCCACACGAAAAAAAAGCTTCTATATTGTGATCACTGCAACTACAACACTTTGCATAGACACGCTTTGGTAAGACACATGAAAACGCTACATGTTGAAAAAAACCCTAGTTCTACACACTGTAAAGATAAATAGACAATAATATAATCATGTCTAGGCAAAAATCTGGTCTACCACTTTTTGACCCCATCTCAGTGTTAAGTCGGAACGATTTTTTTGTGAAAATACTCAAATTGTTTTCTTAAATAACTTTTGAGTTGTATTTTAAAGCTGAGGACAAGTGTTCCAATCCCACCTCCGACGTTGGAAAATTTCGGTAGTTTTTCTTTGGTATATGACATCTATTATTTAAATTGGTACACCAATTTGTTCACAAACTGTACAGTCAGGGATCAGTATGGAGAAGTGTATATATATTAATGCCCTTGACTGTACCTCTAATTAGGTAAATTTAAATAGGTGGTAGAAAAGTACTTTAAAGATATAGACCGTCGCCGAATCCGAATTCGCATGAAAGTGGCAACAGTTTCAGTATTAAACATAGTGTTTAAAAAATAACCAATTTGGCCTTACTGCCACATTCGAATAACTCGCCCTAGTCACGCTGTAATTTCAGGACATCCACTTTTCTTTCGTAACATATTATTTCGTTTTCACTCGGTCAGACAACTGTATATATTAATGATAATAGTAAAGCAGCATAAGCTGACACCCTATGATCAAAATATTCAAAATAAGCTTACAGGTATGCGTCCTCAAAAAAATGAATGTGTACCATTTAGATGCAGACTAGCTACGGCTAGACGGCCATAAAAATTTATGGGTACATACCTGTATAACAAGATTAACAATACTTTAAATATTTATCCCTGCTCGACACATGAATGTAAAAATAAACTTAAATCCTGGCTGTTGACACTAGACTATGAGCAAACAGAAAATATCCTACCCTAACATTCCCAAAAAGCTTCAAAATTTCATTTTTTCACACAAACACACACACAAATTCTAGTAAGTAAATAAATAAAGATAAATGTAGTAAGTTAAATATATACATTTTGTAAGTAAAAAAAACTTATTTTGTACTTGTGTAGGAGAGGACACTGACTTCTGTAACACAGGTTTTACCTAGCTCAGAAGTCAGGGGCTTCAAACTCCTAAATTATACACGGTGCTCGCGAGCATTGCGAAATATTTTTACTGTGCATTCTAGGCATCAAAATAAACATAAAATATTATGAGACCAAAAGTCAATTCCACCAAAAAAAAATTTTTTTTTCTTTTTTTTAGTCTTTTTGAACACTTCTTAACATTTCCAGTACTTTTTATCATAACAACAATTTGTTTAAATTATTTATTTCAATTGTTAAATGACGAGTTACGTCGAAAAACTTATTTCGAAAAAAGGTTGATTATCTCTGAAACCAAGCCGAATCCAGGAAATTTTATATAACATTAAAGACTCTAAATGTGGTCAGGAATCCAGCATTAAAATCTTTCGGAATGCTCACGAGCACCGTGTATACATATTAATTGTAAACAATAGTAGATACAAAAATCCATTATTCTAGGCGAGGGCTCTGACCTCTGTAACATAGGTTTTACCTAGCTCAGAGGCCAGGGGCCTCAATATCATTTTTAAGCAGAAATTGTAATTCACCCTTTCTGGCAATAAACATATTTTATTATTATTATTACCCTTATTTTATACCCTTTTCCCCTGGAGTGCCTAGTGACAGATCCGTCACAAGCCAATTCAGCTTCAGCTCTTTCACCTTTTTTTCAGCTTTTTAAAATTAAATATCTTGGGACATCTTACACAAATCAACCTAGTCCCACGTTAAGCTCAATTAAGGCTTGTGATGTGGGTTCTAGGCGACGATATATATAATAGATAGACACATATAGATACTTAAATACATAGACAGCCATGACCAAGGAACAAATCATCATCATCATCATGATGATAAATAAATGCACAAATAATGCCCTCGCCGGGATTCGAACCCGGAACCTCCAGCTTCGTAGGCAGGGTCACTATCAACTAGGTTACGGAGACTGACAAATTGGACTATAATAGAAAATAATTAAAGTAATTAATCAACAAGCAGATGTATGGCAGCGGCGTTCCGGGGGTTAGCTTCATTTTACAGTGCACTAAGGATTGAGCCGATTGATTTGATTCTGTTGTTTTATTGCTTTACGAGTATTTAACCTTTTCATTGCCATACGATTTGTCATGTTTTGTATTATTTATTAGATTGCGGTAAAATGAGCTGAATATTATTTTTCTTGTATACTTGCTCGTATGGGAGTGGCGCTTATGAACAAGGTTAATATTGGGTTAGCGTGACAGTGAGCGTCTAGCGGTGATATACTACTGTTCGAAATTTAAAATTACATCAAAAAAATGTACGAAATTTGTTTGGCAAGCAAAAAAATACGCAATAGTACATTGTGCATCAAGGGAGGTAAGTACGGAATTACTAACGAGAGTGTTAGAAGCCCGACGCTGTTAGGCGGAGGGCTTTTATGACTCGAGTTAGTATTTCGCTTACTGACCGTGATGCATACAATGTTTTTCATCACACTTGCCACCAAAAAAATTAGTTTTAAGAAATAACATTATTAAATGATGTACTGACATTTGCATTACTCCCTAGGGAATTTCACTTTTCTATTACTCCCGCTGCGGGCGCAAACAATGGCGCGCTTAGACAGCAAGTGTGATGAAAACACCCATAATCGCCACGCTGGGCAAGCGGATTGACGATCATAATAGTGTGTCTCAACTGTGATAATGCCGCTGCCCATCATCGATTCAATCAAATGATAAGCGCCACTTCAATCCCTTAATTGGCTCTTACGACACCCACGGGAAGTGTTAGCGTGGTGATAAATGTACTCTTACTGCCGTCACCACGCGACCAAACAGATCCTCAAAATGTACATGTTCCTTTTGGTCATCGAACGCGGTAAGAGAGTGGCAAAAATGGATAGGGAGAATGGAGGACTAAAAATAATAAAGATACAAGTAATCATAAACACCGTGTCTATCTACTTAAAGGGATGCGTAAGATGCTTTGTAAGAAGACTTACAAGACAAAACCTACGTATATTTAAATCGAAAAATGAACCATAAGTAGATTAACAAGGTGTTTAAAATGTCTTGTGAAAATATGAACTTATGTAAGAAATATATTATATTTAAAATTAACAAGTACAATAACGCCATAAATCATTGTACAAAACAGTAGGGGATGTAGTAGATTCACTAAACAAAACTTGCTTAAATATTTCAGTCTATTGATATTCCTCTTTTATTATTATTTCGATTTGTTCTGACGACGAACCCGCTTCGAGGCTAGCGTCAGTTTTCAGACTGGGCACAGTAACTATTTTGGGTTTCCGAGTATGGGTAATCTCGTGTACCCGAAGATTAGACAACGCGCTACACGAGTATTCACAATTACTACACTTAAATGGCTTTTCACCAGTGTGTTTATACTGGTGACGTACCAAGTTTGATTTCCGACCAGTCACGTATTCGCACTTATCACATTTATACGGCTTCTCCACTGCGTGCACTGGCTGGTGTTTTCGTAGTGCCGTTTTGCTATGAGTCGAAAAGTCACATTGGCTACATTTAAGTTTATTTGCTTCAGCGTGTCCGACCTCATGATCTCGCAAGTCCACCTGCTTTTCACACCCAAAGTCGCAATATTTGCATTTGTAAGGCTTTTCACCATGTTTTATTGAATGTTTTCGCAGAGTTAGTGAATCGCGGCACGCGTAATCACAGTGGGCACATTTAAAAGGCTTTTCACCCGTGTGCAATAACATGTGTGTTTTTACATCACCATCCCGCCTAGCTCTGTACTCGCAGAAAGTGCATTTAAATGGTTTTTGCTTTTCAATGTTTTCTCCTGTATGTGTCCGCTTATGTTTTCGGATATCTGCTAGGATACCAGTAGTGTAGTCGCAGTGGGTACATTTGTAAGAGTTTAGGTTCCCGTGTCGTTTTTGATGTCTTTTTAAGTTTAGTTTTTGCCGGCACGTGAAATCGCATTCACTACATTTAAATTGTTTGTCACTGCTGTGTATGGCCTGATGATTCAGCAAATCTCTCTTCCAAACGCTCTTGTAGTCACACAAGTCACATTTATAAGGCTTGTCATCAGAGTGTATCGTGTTATGAGCATTTAATCTTGACCTAGAACTACACGTATACTCACACCTGTCACATTTAAATGGCATATCAATGTTATGTACTGCTGCTCGATGTCTCTCCAAGTTGCCTTTCATGCGGCTCGAGTAATCACATTGATTACATTTGTAAGGCTTTTCCCCCGTGTGTATTAATTGATGCTTTTTCAAATTAATTTTTTGACTGCATTTGAAATCACATTGGTCACATTTGAATGGTTTGATACCAGTGTGTTTGGTTTGATGTCTGACTAATCTAGCTTTTCGGCAACATTTGTAGTCACAAAGATCACACTTAAAAGGCATGTCTCCAGTATGTAACTGCATGTGATACCGCAAGCTTGTGCTGTTAGTGCTTGAGAAATCGCAGAGGTTACATTTATATGGTTTGTCACCCGTATGTATTCTTTGATGAACTCGTAAGTCTGATTTCGTGGTGCACCTTAGATCGCAATTGCTGCATTTGAATGGCTTTATACCCATATGCAACATTAAGTGTCTTTCTAGGTTCGCTTTCATAACGCTCTTGAAATTACAGATATCACATATAAGGAAGGGTTTCTCACCAGTATGTGTTTTCTCGTGTACGCTTAGATAGTCTTTTCCGGCGCATGAGAATTCGCAGTAGCTGCACTTATAAGGTTTATTTTCAATGTGTATAGCACTGTGACGACGCACCACACTTCTATATATGCTTGCATAGCTGCAGAGACTACAACGGAAAAGTCTCTTCGCATTATGTTTATGTAAATGCGCTTGCAACATAGTATTATTCGTGGTAGTATAATCGCATTTCGGGCACATGTAAGTTGTTAGATCGTGTTTTTCTTTTTCGTGCTCTATAAGGAGCTGTTTAGTTTCAAAAGTGGAGCCGCAGAAAGCACAGTCGTTTGTTTGTTGTTTGTAGACTCGTCGTCCCGAGTCTACCTTCAGACTCTTCGCTTTTTGTGTCTTGTTCTTGCTCTTCGCCGGGGTGTCTGTAAAGTTATACGTACATGTAAGCGGTTTAGTAAGAACATCCCACTTTTCGCTTGCCAAAAGGGCACTTTGATATTTAATCATATAAAGGTACAGTCGCCATCAGAATTGCCATGATCCCCATAAATATCGGAAGGGTCGATGTACAGGCAAGGACATACATATGTATACACTTATTTATCTTATGCCGTAAAAATAAGGTGCAAAAATGTATACTTTTGCCCTTGACTGTACATGTTAAAGGTCTTGAAATGAAAACAAAATTTAACATCATAATTACGTTACGTGTTACGAAGTTAAATTTTGTATAACAATTTTTGATAGTGAATGAAGGCAGAAAATTCAAAGGTCATTGGGCGTTTTTGACCCGCTTTATGATTTTTCGCGTACAGAGACCAAACTAGCTTTAAAATAAAGAATTAAATCTTACTTTTCTAAATATGTATTTTTTCCGTATGTATCAACCGGGGAAAAAAAGTTATTCGACTTTTTATATCCGAAATAGTTTTTTTTAATGTTTTTAATTTCAGCATTGTATAATTAATAATGTTTATTTTGAAGAATAATAAATAAATCAGTACAACGTCCTTACGCTACTTGTAACATAAAATTGTTTGTCGGATGTTCGTTTGAGAGGTTTGAGTGCCCAAACTAGGTAACCCTGTATCTCATTCGTTCCTCCTGCGTAAACGGTTGTGACCTACTTTTCTGGTTTCGCCTTGCAAGAATGCGACTCAGTAGCACTTTCATTTAGTAGTAGTAGTAGTAGTAAAACACTTTATTGTACAGAAAAAAACAAATCATAACATGAAAAATAATCACTTTTAAAATAAGTACAAAGGCGAACTTATCCCATTAAGGGATCTCTTCCAGTTAACCTTTGAGCAGTTGAGGAGAACTAGACACAGAAGGCAGACAAACTGTACAAAGCGATCAGGAACAAAGAGAAAAAAAAAATATAGTAATAAAAAAGCTAATCTAAACAAGATATACACATACACATAATATAAATAACACATATAATATAAATATAAAAAGGTCATTTACCTACATTCCTAGCCCTATTTCGTTTGTGTACGCAGTGGGTCCCCGAAAAAATGCCCAATGACCTTTTCTTTGATCGTAAGTACAGAAATCAATACCTTGCGACTCATGAGGCTGATCCTGCTCAAAGCCTGGATCATGGTCACTATCAACCTTGTTGAAGTCAGCCTGCTCATCTTCACTCTCGGCTTTACTTCCTAGATCCTCTTTCCATTCTACTGCTTCCTCTTTAATGTGTACTGAAAAATAATGGTACAATCGACAACACATCTGTGGATACAGACAAAGTGCCAGAAATATGTATACACACCTTTATGTCCAGGTAATAAAGTTCTGTTTACATATTTTTGGCACTTTGCCTGTGTTCACAGGTGTGTTGTCGATTGTACAGTCCGTGAGCTATTAGAAAAATCTTCGGTTCTATACCTGTCTCTCGCCTCATATAGGTATGCATAAAGAGCGAGCGAGACAGGTAAAAAACTGGAGGTTTTTCTAATAGCTGATGTAGTCATCATCATATCAGCCGAAAGACCATTGCTAAACATAAGCCACCCCTAAAGATCACCACCATGACCGGTTCTGCGCTACCTACCAGCGGATTTCTGCGACCTTCACCAGGTCACCAGTCCACCTTATCGTGCCTTCCGGTACGGAGCCACCACTGTAAAATTGACCATAGTTTTTCAGAAAGCGAGAAACTTCATTTTTTGAGTCTGACTTTAATACATATAACATTTACTGTGTTACAAAAAATCTAAATTGGTAGATATAAGTAAGGTAGAGAGCATAAGTATGGTTAATCCTAGACCGCCACGACATGATAAGTCCGTAACTATGGAAAACTACGATACGCTACTAAGCGTTAACGATTGGCAACTTGGCTAAGCATCCTGTATGTTCATTGCGACCGGAAGCTTCTCACCCAGTGTGGATTGTTAAAGGTTTCATTCTGAGGTCATACTCATGGTCATGGACTTTTACTATGGGGCCAGCATCGGAATCACATAATAAAATAACAGCTCCATACATTTGGGCAATTTCATGCAAGAGTGTAAAGAAAGTGACCAATTTCTTGCATGTTTATTTATTATTGCAGATTTAACTGTCATAATGTCTAAATATCAAAATAATATTTATGCAGATATAGTGTATCACTTACACTTGGATTATTGGAGTAAATAAACAGACAATCATATAGTCACTTTCATTACAGTTACACGAATTTACCCATTTGCCTACTAAAATCTCATAGTTTGTAGGATATTTGGAATGTGTACCTTGCAACTCATAAGGCTGGTCATCCTCTTTGCAGTCTAGTTCCTCTTTAATGTTTACTGAAAAATAATTTTAATTACAAGAATAAGAATTATTTATCAAAAAAAAAAATCCAAAATCAATAGTACATTGTACATCAAGGGAGTACGGAATTACTAACGAGAGTGTTAGAAGCCCGACGCCGTAGGCGGAAGGCTTTTAATGACTCGAGTTAGTATTCCGCTTACTGACCGTGATGCATACAATGTTTTTCATCACACTTGCCAATAAAAAACAAGTTTTAAGACAAAATATTATTAAATGACGTACTGACATTTCTATTACTCCCGCTACGCATGCAAGCAATGGCGCGCTTAGACAGCAAGTGTGATGAAAAAGGTCTTTACTGTAATAATTTACATGTTTGTGATACAAGGGATGGAGCCGCTCGGAAAGCAAAATTTTGCATGTGTTTGGAAGCACCGCACTGTGGTCCCGCGCCCTAAGAGGGGCGGTTATAGGCATTTCGCGCAGCTAACAGCTGCATTAATGCATGCAATTATGCTATATTATAGTAAACTTAAGTAGGTTACAGTAAAATAAACAAACTGTAGTACTATAACGATAATTTATTAGGTTCTTATATAGCAGTAATAGAGCACTTAAATTATAACGGTAAGAAAATAATAACAAAACAATAATTATATATTTAAAGTAATTACATCTAATTTAGACTAATTACGGTCCTCAGTGTATCTTATTACATTTTACCTAATAGTTTTACCTCTAATGAAATTAGTGTATACAATTAAAAGAATCTGAATGTCTCCTAATAATAAACATCTCTCCTTATGACATCTAATAATTTCATAACTATAACAAATTAACTACATACATGTTAATGTTAAAAAGACAAAAGGTTTAAAGCTTCCCTTGATAAAACACACTTTTTCTTACGTGGTAATTTTCTCAAGCTAGAAATGGATGGATCAGAGTTAAGTAGAAGTCTGTTCATTAGAGCAGTATTAGCAACTTCTCGCGACATTTTCCTGGTATTATCACGTCTAAACTGTTTAATCAATTTGTTGCAAGATTCGGCAGCCTCTTCTGAAAGTTCACCGATCGACAATAAAGCATGGTTGATTACTTCTGACCCATGTATCAATACTTTATGGACAGAACAAGGCATATAATACCAGGGATATAGACCGATCTCGGAGTCCACAAGCTTTCGAGCGGTTTCCAGAGCATAATTTTCAAATGCATGAGTATTGATTTTATAACCTGATGAAAGACTCTGTAGTAAGTGATGGCACCTATCAATTAGTGTTTTGTCTAATCCAGTTATTTCCGCGGAAATGGCTGAACTTGAAAAAAATCTTCTTGCAGTGTTTCCATCGTTTGAAGTGCCACTGCCTCCATTTCGCGGTTCATCTACAATAAGACCTAGCTTTTCCCTGAACATCTTCTGTACGTATTGTTTTTTCTGTGCCATAAGGGCTTTGTCTTCTTCTGTGCAAGCTTCCCATTTTTTGAAATCTAATCTATAAGAAATATGTATAAAATATTCAAAAAATCGTATCCATAAATGTAGGGGAGATAATCCAAACTGATATTTACTACTGTCTACTAGTCTTTCTAAACATTTATCGATATTGTTCATTTCTTTTGGTTCGGCGTCACAACAATAACACTTATTACATGAAGTATCTGATAGAGCACCACACACTTTACCGTCAACCATTGTTAAGTGCAAAGAATGCTGTACTTTTACTTCAAAACCTTCAAAAGTAAAAGCAGTTGGTAGTAAATCACAAATTTTATTTTTAAAATAAGTTTCTTCCTGTATTGAAAGTCCTTTAGTTTCTTTAGCAATCTGAAATCGAATAGGTCGACAATATCTAGTTGACGAAGGCCGTGGGTTTTTCCAAACAATTTGATCTGGATCAGAAGTATTTGATTTACAAATTAATTGAAGCGGGCAATATGATGTTACGAATAAACTTCCATCGTCTAGTATACTTGAGAATGATTGCTTATATTCGCTATGCCCGGTACTCCCATCAAACCCCCATTTCCCCATTAAAACAAACTCGTTAGTTAGATCAATATTTTTTAGAACATCTTTTCGGGATTCTAGTATTCTGCATGTTGTATGGTCCAACAAAGATTGTAATTCTATTTCGGCAGATGATTCCGTAACATAACTCACTGATGGATAACACAGCTTCTTAGCCTCTAACACTTTTTGATAGGATGGTAATGCATTCGGAGACTTCTTATTGATCAATTCTTTCATTAAATTGTACTGATGTTTAGTCAATTTTGCCTCATTTATAAAAGATAACACTTCATCAATATTGAACTCCACAGAATTGATGTGAGATTGACTGGATTCACTAAGCAAAGACTTTATTGTAGAATTATCTACCTTAGGTAGCTCCGCTAATCTGCGACGTTTAGACCTTTTGCTGCAGTCCATTAAATCCTTTCTAAAATGATGACCACTCATTGAAGAACAATCACTACCCGGCACTGCTTGGTGCTCGGTACTATCTACATTATCATTTGATAGATTACAGACTTCAATACTGTTCAGCCAATCACTGTATTTTGTCAACATACGAGATTTTGATCGCTGGATCCCTTTCCATTTGCTGTCTATTCTCTTGCATAAGTGAGAAATCTTCGTATGTAAGTTATCGGTATTGACATTTTCAACATCTGGCGGTAACTGTGATAGCGTTTGAAACACTTGACGAGTTCGTTCAATGTTGCAATTGGTCTTTTTAACAGACAACCATGTCTCAAAAACAAGAGTTCTTGTAAAAGAACACTTAAAATTTGTACCTAAAACAAAAAAAAAACAATTAAATAAAGATTAATGTAAATTAGTTTTTGTTCGGTATATGTTTACTTTAGTATTATTTAGGTATTTATATAAACGTTGTATCGTGTTGTATGAATAAATTGAACTTTTTGTCTCATAAAAAAAAATAGTTTTTGCGTAGCATGTTCTACGCCTTTGAACGCAAGGTGTAGACCTTTTCTATAACCCACAACCGCAAGTCAACGCAAAATTTCTTAATTTATTCGTAAAATTGAGTTTTTTATAAACATTATCATATATAATTTATTACTCGTATCATATAATATAATATACTATGTATTCATAATTAAAAAAAATACAAAATATAATAATACATACCTTCAACTTGAATATCCATTGCAAAACATACACGTATCAATATATATTTTTTGTAAAAACTTGTGTCGCGTATGCTAATGAGCTTCTTGATACAATGACTTATCCGTTGTGTTCACTTATGTTATGCACAAACTTATATGTTCTATATATTTATATGTTATTTATTTAAGTTAAATTATGTTAGTTTTTTTTTATGCATTGATCCCTGTTGGGTAAAAGCGTTATATAACTAGTTGCAATTATTTTTATACCATGACTTAATATGACTAATAGGTAAGTAATATTTTCTTCGTTTACCTCGAGGATTAAACATGAAATAAATCTATGAAAACGGATAAACACGCGTATATTAACTACTTTTAACTTCATTCCGACGTTTCAACAGTCATCCGCAGACCACGAACCCTGTAAAGTGTTCGAAACGTCGGAATGAAGTTAAAATTAGTTAATATACGCGAGTTTATCCGTTTTCATAGTTTTATTTAATAGGTAAGTAATTAGGATAATGATAATGGTATTATTCAATCATCGTCATTGGATAGTACGGTCAAATCGTATATTAAACTCGCAAAACATGTAGTAAAGCTGCATTTTTTGTATGTTATTTAGACACCATAGGGCAATATAAAACCACATTTTGCAAGCAAAAAAAAGTTGTGCTAGCTGCGTTATACGTGAAAAACTGTGAAATGAACTGTCTATTTTTAGTTTCTGATTTTTATAAAAAAAGCCTTACGTTTTTTGACAATATGTATCAGGTAACGTTTAAAGATGAATGAATTTGTAACAAGATGAGATAACATGCATTACCATAGGTCTTATAGTTTCAGAGATTCGAGACTTCAAATAGTACCCTGTTTTGTAAACTAGATAAAATGTTGAGTTTTGCTAACGTTTTTGATTTAATATCGCCTTACCTAATTATGCTACGAAAAACATGAAATAATTACCTTATAGCGCAGTTAATATTCTTTCATTTAAGGGTAAAATCAGGTCAGTAAACTTTGTAATTGAAACTAAAAACGCGTAATTCAAAAGGCAGTAGGCCCGCTATGTAAGTTTTTCATACAAATCGCAAGTCGTGTTGCAAAGCTGCAATTTTAGTATATTATATAGGCCCTATAAGGACGTACAAAAATGCTTATTACAAGAAAAACTAAACAGGAATTTCGGCATAGGACGAAAAAAACTGAAAAAATATTGGACTTCTTTTACTTTTTGACGTTTAATTAAAAAACTATTATCTTTTTGATACTGATTGCTAGAAAACTTAGAAAGAATATTAAATTTGAAAGGATTTGAGCTACTTTGCATTACCCTAAATTATATAGATTTAGAGATACGACATTTCAAAATGTGCCCTTCATTAAGTTAAGAAAATAAATGCATGTTTTGAAGCCTCGTATACCCCCAAACTATAAGACTTACAGTAATTGTTATCGGCTCAATTTGTTCCAAATTTAATGTAGTTATTATCTACAATTACTTTTTTTTTCTTAGTGCGAACGTTTTGCCAATATTTAGTGAATAGCTTTAACGTAACCTAAAATTTGTTTATGTTTTGATAAAAGGGCACTTTATGAAATGTCGTATCTCAAAATATATATAACTTACGGTGATGCAACGTAGCTCAAATCCTTTCAAAGGCCATAGTCGGATTTTCATAGTAAGTCAGCCTTTAAATCAACCAGACTCTAGTATTTTTTTGTGAGTACCTCTTATGGTGAAGAATATTTCTGCTGAGTATCAACGTCCTATCGGTGACAGTTTTTGACTTATGATTTTTTTTAGTTTTTTCTTTAATGTGTTGTATCTCAGGATGTATAAAAGCGAATTGCTTCAAATTTTGAAATAATGTTCTTTATTTAGATATGCATCGAATTTAAAAAAATGAATATCGATTGTCGTATAAAAAAAAGAAAAAAAAAGACCAAAAAATTTTTCATATTTTTTTTTGTGTACCTATGAAGTAGTGACACCTCTATTTTCTTTTTCTAATTATAGACCATACATTGGCCTACTAGTTGCCTAAGTATCAAAATTTTCCAAGCGGTACTTCTTACCAAAAATCGGCAATATGTGTGGTCAAGTTCTGCATTCATTCGGTGTTTTTCAATGTAGTATACAAACTCTTCATTTATATTTGAGTTTTCTTATCAGGTTATCTTATTTAAGAGTAAATGCTAATGACAACTTAATGTCATCATGATGCAAGCTGTTTATTTCATTATTAATCGGCCGTTTATTATTTTAACTAGCGTAATTCGATATTATTTATGAGATATTCATTAAAAATAATATATTGCAGTTAAATATTATCGAGATACGCTAGTTGAAATGGTAAACGGCCGATTAATAATGAAATAAACAGCTTGCATCATGATGACATTAAGTTGTCATTAGCATTTACTCTTAAATAAGATAACCTGATAAGAAAACTCAAATATAAATGAAGAGTTTGTATACTACATTGAAAAACACCGAATGAATGCAGAACTTGACCACACATATTGCCGATTTTTGGTAAGAAGTACCGCTTGGAAAATTTTGATACTTAGGCAACTAGTAGGCCAATGTATGGTCTATAATTAGAAAAAGAAAATAGAGGTGTCACTACTTCATAGGTACACAAAAAAAAATATGAAAAATTTTTTGGTCTTTTTTTTTCTTTTTTTTATACGACAATCGATATTCATTTTTTTAAATTCGATGCATATCTAAATAAAGAACATTATTTCAAAATTTGAAGCAATTCGCTTTTATACATCCTGAGATACAACACATTAAAGAAAAAACTAAAAAAAATCATAAGTCAAAAACTGTCACCGATAGGACGTTGATACTCAGCAGAAATATTCTTCACCATAAGAGGTACTCACAAAAAAATACTAGAGTCTGGTTGATTTAAAGGCTGACTTACTATGAAAATCCGACTATGGCCTTTAATGTTCTTTCTTAGTGTTATAGCAATCAGTATCAAAAAGATAATAGATTTTTAGTTAAACGTCAAAAACTAAAAAAAGTGCGAGTTTTTTTCCGTTTTTTACGTCCTATGCCCAAATAATTTTTTTGTTTTTCTTTTAATATGCATTTTCGTATATATTTATAAGGCCTTTATAATATACCAAAATTGCAGCTTTGCAACTCGACTTGCGATTTGTATGAAAAACTTAGATAGCGGGCCTCCTGCCTTTGGAATTTCGGGTTTATACTTTCAACTGCAAAATTCACTGACCTAATTTTACCCTTAAATTAAAGAAAATTAAGTGCACTATAAGGTCATCATTGCATGTTTTTCGTAGCATAATTAGGTGAGGCGGTATTAAGTCGAAAACGTTAGCAAAACACAAAATTTTATCTAGTTTACAAAAAGGGGCACTTTTTAAAGTCTCGAATCTCTGAAACTATAAGACCTACGGTAATGCATGTTAGCTCAACTTGTTGGAAATTTATTAGTATTTAAAGGTTTATTTACACATGATATCAAAAACGTAAGGTTTTTTAAATAAAAATCAGAAACTAAAAAATGGCCGTAAATTTCGCAGTTTTTCACGTACTACCCAGCTAGCACAACTTTTTTTTGCTTGCAAAATATGGTTTTATACTGTCCTATGGTGTCTAAACAACATACCAAAAATGCAGCGATACTACTTGATTTGCGAGTTTAGGGTAAAATTATGTACGATTTGACCGTACTAGGAGCTCTATGGCCTACTACGGGACCACAGTGCATCGATCTCTCTAACATATGTGTGATGTTTATGCAATATTATTTGTCTCTTTCCAAATTTGTTTTTTAGTAACTTTTGATTGCCAACCAAATATTTCATACATAATGGGTCAATCATCTTTTTTGTTGTTATTCTGTTGCATCACTTTAAAAAACATTAATGCTTAAACTTAATAATTAACATAGTTCTAGGCAATTGGTACTAACATATCTAGATGTTTCACTTAGACTATAGTATGTTTTGTACTTTTTCTTTGTTCAGTATCACCTTATTCATTTTGATATGTAATAATAGAAGAGTTGTGTCTCTTAACACAAGTATCTCTGAATACTTAAAAAGAGACATCTGACCTGTCACTGTTATTTTAAGGGTGACCCAGGAGAATGTAACCATGGCAGCAAATGACAAGAAAAAGGAGATTGACCCAAATACATTTTGAGGAGGAAACTTACCATCATAAAAAAATTCCATATTACTGGGTCCAGGTAATATGGCATCTACTTCCATCTCTTTCTTCACATTGCTATCTTCTATGTTCTCCCACTCACACTGTAATTCTTCTTGCCCTTCTTCATTTGCTTCCACTTTAACAAGTACTGAAAAATAAATACATATACATTTTGGATAATCCATAATTTGGCTAAAGTCTACAGTCTGCACATAGGGGCAAAGCAGAGAAAATTGTAGTAATGCCCTCCAGATACTGTAACACCCTCCACATTCTGTGTGTATAATTTTTGTCTCAAAACAAAATCTGGAAGTCCTACTTACACAGCATCAGGGTTCAAAAACTAAAGCTTGCATCAGTAAAGACTTATCCCCTTATTCATTAGCGTTTGCTAACTTAACAAGCCGCTAATAATTGCTTGTCCCTTTTGCTCTTATGGACACATTGTTAAGACCGAAAGGGACAAATTATTAGCGGCTTGTTAAGTTAGCAGATATTTATCAATAGGGGGTTAACCCCTTAACAAGAAAAAATCTTCAATTATCACCATAGGGGGGGGGGGATAAAAAATAATATCTAACTTAAGTAATAAGAGTGGTTTACAAAATGCTAGTAAAGTGGTTTAAAAAAAGTATGTAATTGATATTTAACTCAAAATAAAAATTTGTCCAAGAGTATTGTATTATTTTAAAGTGTACTTTGTAGGCATGATTTTTTGGAAAATACAATAAATCTGTGATGAAGATAGAAACCCTACCTACTGCAGTATTTAAATCACAGCAATACTACCATACCTGGGTTCATGAGTTGCGTTTTATAAAGTTACATTTTACAATTTGGCTGTTTACCTCTCTAACGCACGCACGTATTGGCTAGAAAGAGAGGCAAACAGCAAAATTGTAACTTTATAAAACGCGTCCTAGGTATAACAGAGACTAATTCGATTATAATTTAACATTGAGACTCACACAATATTAAAATATTATCGAACCAGGTTACTGACGTAATTTAAGTCGATGCTTGCTCGACAAGTTCGACCCATTAAAGAGGGTCCTCATCCAGAGCACCCTCGGTCAAAGCCCGACGTATACACGACTTGAATTACGTGCCGGTTCGATTTACACAAAATATGGGTGGAAGTGTATCCGCCATATATTAAAATATGTTTTATTCTTAAGTTCTCACCGTGGTCTGAAAACCCTACGTTAATGGATTTCTCAGGATTTGGCTCCTTTTTCACTTCGCATTCTTGCTCTTCGTTCAATTCACATTCTGTTTTCACAAAAACCGTCTCTGAAGACATTCTGGTTGCAAAAAGCGTTTAGGGTCCAGTGCTCTTGCACAGGTTACAACGAAGTAATTAATGTGAAGATAAAATCAATAAACAACCCAAACCCTGCGGTAAAAATGGCGACTTGTAAAATATTGATTGACAAGATTGACAATGACACTTGACGTAATGTTTTTTTTTTTATTGAATTGTTCATTACGATCCAATCTACGCATAAATTACAAAAAACTCTGCCCAACTGGCTTGTCAGTATAAAAAAATTGCGGCAATGATATGGATGCCCGACATGCCCGTATATAACAGCCTTTTTCTCCTGACAAATTCGACACTTATCTTGAACAACGCTCTATTCCAAAATAGTACGCACTTGCAATTGGAATTCTACTACTTCATTGTTAGAATTCAAATTACGACAAGATATTGTCTAAAGATGCAGCGTTGCTCATGATAAGCGTGAAGCGCGAAGTGGGTTGGCCCTTGGTTGGCCCCCGAATCTATACCTATATAGGTCCATGGGTTGCACAACCTCTTTTTAACCGACTTCAAAAAAAGGAGGAGGTTCTCAATGAGGGTTTTTGATACTTTTTCTGCCGCTATGGGGAGGTGAGATGGCAGCACTGAGCCGACCGTATAACGAACTGTCAAAATAAATACGCGCATTTAATTTTCAACATATTTATTAGGTTTATTTATTCTGAAAACCATTACTTTAGGCATATTGTTACCTAAAATAAATAAATAAAATAGTTCCAAGTCAATTCTCATGAAACTAACAAAGTTATAGTAATTATTTTTAATACCAGTGACTTTGAGCGCCTGTTTTAGAGTTCAATCTTCAGTTCGACGACCATGTATTAGTCGTAATCCATTACAAAATCAATTCTCTTCCAAATAAAATAGAATTTCAATATTTTAGGCCCAGGTGCCTACGAATAGTATGAATCTGACAGCTGTCGAGACCAGGTGCGTACGAAGCGCCGCCTGGTGGTAGAAAAATTATCGAAAACCCTCATTCGACAGAATATTTTTTTTTTTTTTTGTATGTATGTTACCTGATATCTCCGAGAATAGTGAACCGATTCTAACATTTCTTTTTGTGATCGAACGTGTATTACTCCGAGATGATCCCATTGGCACCAAGTTGGGGTCTGATGATGGGATCCTGGAGAAATCGAGGGATCTCTTCAAATGTTATAGGTACATGTATGGCGCTTTTGGTAATTTTCATTCATTTACTAGAATTTGCATTCAGAAAGTAGGATTTGAGGAAACCAATGATGGAAACAAATCGGGAATCTTGGAGAAACCGGTTGAAGTCGGTTTTTAAAATTTTTAATTTTTATTGTTCAGCAAGTTAGCAAGTATTTCTTTATTCTTGTTCCATAGAAAAAGGTTCATATCTTATTAACCCTAGCATTACCAATAACTGGATATAAAGTCAGAAGTTTCGTGGCCCATGCGTCAAGACTTAATATCAAATTTGAAATATCAAAAAAATTGCACCAGCATTTGAAACAGTTTAAAATTTAATCTTGTTTACGTGCAATTTGTTGCTTGATGTGGGTGGCACGCTATTTCTGTTTTGACGTGACGACGAAAAGGTTAAGACGGCATGAAGATCTCCTTGACAGCCTACATCATAGTGGCTGGCTCTATGTGTACATACAATTATTACCCAGGGTCGCATTTTATAAAGATACAATTTACAATTTTGCTGTTGCCTCTTTTTCTAGCCAATATGAATTGAACGTGCGTTAGAGAGGCAAACAGCGGAATTGTAAATTGTTAATTTATGAAACGCGACCCGGCTTGTTCGGGAGGCTGGAAGTCATCAAGCCTGCGTGCAAGACGATTCGTGAGACACTTGAGATTCTGGCGTGTATGTGACATTTTGATGGGAGAGAGAAGGCGTGTAAAATGTTAAACGCCATCGAGGAAGGTTTGGAAGGATTAAATAAAAGTATTGTATACTTACGACCACAATTACTTTATTTTTGAGATTTTCGATTAACAATTCTATAAAGCGTTATTTTTGAGCTTTTCTTTCACAAATTTCACAAAATAAATAAATACCACTGAACTGTCCACCAGTTCACCACAAAAACACCAACAATGACATCACAAATGTCAACAGACGCGCGACGATCCAAGACTTTTGGTCTGGGATATCCTTAGATTCTTAAGCTCTAATGTATCTGGGCGCATAATGCTGGTCAGACCTCCCGTGGAATGACCAAGCGGTAGACCGTGGATATGAAGTGTACACCATGTCTTGGAGCCCGTTCCTCAAGTTGCCACTTTTAGTCTTCACCTGAAAATTGCATGTTCATGAGAGTTACAAGTATAATCTACGTATAGACAACTCAACAACATTCAAAAGCGAAATCACGACAATGTTTGCTTAAAAGGTATTTATTCTAAAAACAAAAATCACAGCAAGAGCAAATTACATAGCAGTCAATCAGATTACTTTATAAAGTCGTAGAGATAACTTTTGGATGCCACCGTCCCGATGCTTCATAAATAACTAATAAGACAGTGGTAGCACGATAACATTAGTTGTTCTTGGCATAAAAAGGGTTAAAAATCGTAAAATTGTGTTTGTGCAAGTAAAAATACATATTTACCACATCAGCGTTCCCTGGAGCAGGATTGTTAGAAACATCACCAATCTGACCGACGGGATGACCTTTCACAGGTTCATTGATTACTTGATTGTTCGCCATCGTGTCTCCTCCGACCCTCTCCACAGGAATCTGATTTTTCTCCATCACTGGAGCAGCAGCCGTTAAACGGCCATCGGAAGTAGTCTGTCCTCTTGGATCTCTGTTCGGGATATTCTGATTGGTATAAGATTGTGATCCTTTATACTGGTTATAGACTTGCTGCAATTGAGCCCTGCTTGGAGTCCTTTGTCCTCCACCTTGCCTTGCAAACAGAGAAGTTTTACTGATAGTGGACCTAATGTTGTTGTTCACCCTTAATCTGGAAGAAACTCTCTGGGGAGACAAAGTTTGTGGCAAGCTTGGTTCCGGTGTGTGGTATTTCCTTGCATGCTGTAGTTCTATTGGCTGTCCAATTGTGTTGTATCTTGAGTTATCTGCAGGGAATATCGGCTCTCTTTCGTATACTCTTCCTCCAGGCACTTGGTTAGGGTATCCTTGTGACATGGGTGGTGGCGTTTCATTCTTTTGGTAATTCTGCTCAGTTACTGACTGTGGTACTTGCTGGTTACCTTGATTGTCAGTATAAGCGGTGTATACCTGTTGCGGCGGTTGCAGTTGGTTGGTAGAGGTTGCTGGATTTGCAGCGTATTGTTGATTTGGTTGCACTTGATTTGTAGTGTACTGTTGATTAGGTGGTACTTGATTAGTAGTATACTGTTGATTTGCCTGTTGGGGATCTGCCGGTTGATTTGCGTACTGTTCTTGTTCTGGTGGAACTTGACCCGGCGCTTGGCCTGGCTGAGCTTGCATGCCTGGTGCTACTTGATTCGGAGCTAAGCTAGCATTCACTGCATTCATACCGTTCATTACTGGCTTCATAACAGCCGAATTTGCCTCTAGAGGTTTGGCAGACATCAGTTTTTGCATAGTATTCATAACAGCTGCTTGTTTATTGGCTGGGTTCATTTGAATGGCAATTTCCATGGGATCGAAATTTATGTCGCCGTCCATAACGCCGGGGAACATTTCCTTAAATTTTGTCATGCCAGGTGTATGCTGACCGTAGTTACCGCCTTGGCCTCCTTGATTCGCATTCATTCTTCCCATGTGTGGGTTCATACCCTGAGGTGGGAAGTTACCAGGAAGCTGGTTGGGTGTGCCAGCAGAGTAGACTTGCTGTTGCATTTGGCCTGGTTGGCCACTAACTGCCGCGTTGTTTAGATCTTGTGGGTTTGACATTGAATCTACTCCGGGCGGTTGGTTTGACATTGCACCCATTCCTGGTTGTTGGTTTGACATTGCACCCATTCCTGGCTGTTGGCTTGACATAGCGCCCATTCCAGGTTGCTGCTTGCCCAGTGCTGGATTCATCTGCATTGCTATCTCCATCGGGTTGAAGCTCAAACCTCCTCCTTCACCTTGTGTTATTCCCGGGAACATTTTTGTGAAATTCGCCAAACCTTGCGTATTTCTGGTCATTTGTTGGCCTCCAGTCATTTGCTGTTCACCAAGCATTTGCTGACCGCCAGACATTAGCTGACCGCCAGCCATTTGCTGACCGCCAGCCATTTCCTGACCTCCAGCCATTTGCTGGCCCCCAGGCATTTGCATACCACCAGTCATTTGTTGACCACCAGTCATTTGATAGTTTTGCATGTGTTGCATCATCGGATGACCTCGGGGCATGCCTTGCCCTCCGGGATTTGCGTTCATATTTGCCATTTGCGCATTTGGGTTCATATTACCTACAAAAATAATAATGCAGAATATTAATATTGGTAGGTAAGACATAAAAGAGTAGAACGCATGTAGACGAACCACAGAAACATTAGTCAATCATTGTAAATTTATTGAAGTAAGCAACATACAGTATAACTATAATTATATAAATAAATAAAATAAATAAATAAATAAAATAAATAAATATCTTGGGACATCTTACACAAATCAACCTAGTCCCACGGTAAGCTCAATTAAGGCTTGTGTTGTGGGTACCAGGCGACGATATATATAATAGATAGATACGTATAGATACTTAGATACATACACAGCCATGACCAAGGAACAAACTTTGTGATAAATAAATACACAAAGAATGCCCTCGCCGGGATTCGAACCCGGAACCTCCAGCTTCGTAGGCAGGGTCACTACCAACTAGGCTACAGAGGCTGACAAAATATATAGAGAGAGTCTGTTTGGAAACTGAAGGCGCGTGATACCTATCTGCTAGATGCCTCCAGTTTCTGCCCATACTCCACTTACCGTGATGTATTAAATGCTTAAGGAAGTCGCTAAACCCAAAAACTGAAGAAAGCTACTAGGTAGAATCGCATTGTTCACGTAAACATAGAAAGGTTCTATAATTTACTGACCATCGCTAGGAAGAGTCGGTACTCCCGGCGTCAGCCCCATCTTAGCTCCTAATGGATTATTCGTAACAGTGTTCCCCGCATTGAGACTCCTAAGGTCTTCATACACCTCCTTGATGACGGGCTGCATCACGTTTTGATTCAAATAGTTGTAGCCATCGGCGTAAAGTTTAGGGGCATTACAGTAGCTCATGCACGGCCTGCCGTGTGCCGGCATGCCCTCACCTATGCTGTAGGGCTCCCCGCAGCAAGGGTGTCCGTAACCCCGCCGGCAGCAGCCTCCGAAGCCTTGGGGTTGCATGAATTGTCCCTGCCCTTGCCCTTGGTTAAATAATTTTCCCATGCAGCCGCTGAAATATCAATTTGGAAAATAAACTTCTGGTGTTATAGAATAAACCATGCATATAAGTGTATTGTGCTGTTGATCAACCTTCGTTAAACCGCTGTAAATTTTTTTTATGAATTACTATAAAATGTATCATTTAAAGGCCAACGGCTTGGAACAGATACGGAACAAGCGAAACAAGCGAACAAACGAAGGGAAGACAATACTTGCATTTTGTGTGATTTTCTGGAATCGAATATATTATGTACATAAAAATACACATCAGAGGGAAAGTGTTCAAGATAGGACTAATGTACTATAAGATTACTACTATACTGAGATTATACTGTAAGATTAGGATAACGTTCGGTCTAGTCTCAAATATCCTACTGCGAAAATCGTGAATCTTGGATACTTCTCTGTTATACCGATTACGTATGCCTTTTAATGCTGCATGGTCGCGGTTTTATAAATCTTTTACCTGCCTAGCCTGCTATTACCAGCTATTGATACTAAACTCACCAATCTGCACTTTGCAACTGATTCATAACACTTCCCAAGTCGTTCAATATCTTTTGCTTATCCAAAGCCATTGCTAACTTTTATGGTGAACTTGTGGCCAATAATTTTTATCCCATCCGAAAATTTAAATTATTAGAGAAAACTTTAGTTACGACCGAAATTTAGAACATAATGTGAAGTGACATTCAAACAGTGTTTTGTTTTTATTCAAAAAATAAGTTTCCATTCCCTACTGTTGATACTTGCCAGTATTTTAGGTTCTGAAACCTGTTTGGTAATTTATTGAACCTTTTTGTTTTTACCGACAGCACTTGCTTGCGAGTTTCTTGCGGCTACCTGTCTCTTTTTGATCAACACAAGCAAAAAGAGACGGGTAGCCGCGAATCGCAGTCGCACCCCACTTGTGTCCGATAAAAACTCATTATGGCAAAATGTGGTGTCTTTCAAGATTGCGCTCGCATCTTCTTTAAAGTCACGTTTTCACTTAATGTTCTGAGTTTGGTTCTGAGCGAGCATTCGTTCGTTCTTGGGCAGATGAAAACAGGATTTCACATAGCAAAATGTTCGTTCGTCAGCCCGTGAACAAGTGAATGCTCGCTCAGAACACTAAATGAAAACGCGGCTTAACGTGGCACGGGCTGAAATAACGACAAAAAAACGGGAACAAGGTTAACAATCTGCGAAATCGTGGTTTAGACCAAAGAATATAATACTCTAAAGAGTTTGCACACAAGTGTGGAGAGCCCTTAATAGTTCCGATTCCAATTTACGCATGAAATTGCCTTGTTGTAACGGCCTAGAGCCTAGCTTCAGCTAACTCTTGGACAAATTTCGATGTGATGGGGATTCTATTTTGATATTTTGCTTTACATTTAATCCATCTCCCACTTTATTAATTAATGCATACGATTTTCAAGTAAATAGTGCGGTGTAATTTATTTATAGCTGTAACCCTATTTTTTTATAATTACCACACCAACTGCTGTCTGTCATCATCTGTCAAAAGATGGTAGAATTTAGAAAAAACCATCGCTGCTCATGTCATATTTGGTAAAGTAAAAGCTGAAAACTGTGCAAATCCACATCATTTACTCCATACAATGCAATAGTGATCGAGGAATGGCTCAGAATTTGCAGAAGAAGCCCTCAAAGGGCATATTGAAGACGTCACGGAGCGTAGACGTGCAGGGCAGCGATGGGGCTCCGTCGACGAGTAAACGGGCGAAGGAGCAGCGATTCGACGAGATAAATATAATGGAGACGTTTCACCCGGCGAATAAGGATTACGGGCACATGAAAGTGGACGAGCCGAAGACGCCTTATTCTGAAGCAGTGGACGGTGACATGGAGCCAGCAGATGAACTGGACGCGAATATCCTGGCCGCGAAGCTGGCGGCTAGTATGAACAAGCCGCCGAAGTGCGTGGAGACTGATAGTGACGATGACATGGACGAGTCGGACGAGGCGCGTGAGCGCCGGCTTGAGTTTGAGAAGAAAAGGAAAATGCATTATAATGAATTTCAGGTGAGTTTTATTGGTTAGGTTAGATTGAATGTCAGTTTTATTTCTTTGATGATTGACAAAAGATTTTAATTATATGAAGTTGTCCTTATAAGCTTAGAACCAGTGCATTTATTGAAAATAAACTTAGGTATCCAATATTTTAACCCCAAAACAAAAATATTTTTGACATCTAATTGATCTTATCTTACTTTTCAGACAAATAAATTAATGTCTTTAAAATAGAGAGTTGTCAGTAGTGATATTGTTTAGCTATACACTTCATGGCACTGAGCCAGTTGCATTGCTGAAACATAGATATTAATCCTTTCACTTCTAGGTTATTTTAATTATTGATCAAGTATCAGTAGGCAGCTGCAGTCTTCATCAAACTTTTTTATTTTTAGTCTGTTATAAAAACAGGGTATATTTGCTCATTTTTATTTATTTATAGGTACAGACATAATCAATGTTAATATTATAAATGTGAAAGTAAATCTGGCTGTTACCTCTTCATGTTCAAACCGCTGAACAGATTTTGTTCAAATTTTGTATGGAGATAGATTGACACTTGAGAAAGGATATGGTATAGTTTTTATCGCGAAAATTGCCTGTATGTGTGCAGACAAAATAGTTTTTATCATGAAAATCTCCTGTGGATGTGTGCAGACGAAGTCACAAGTATCAGCTGATGGGCTTATAAAAAATTATATAGTATACATATACATAGTGTCTCAACTGCATATCACTATAAAAAAAACTTAGTCCTGTGTTTGCCTCATCCATAGATAGGCCAGAACACTTTTTCATCAATGTCACTGGGGCATAATTTCTGATATCTATGTTTCATTTGGTTGCAGATAGGTTGTTACAGTTGTTTTATTTTTTAAACCTGCTCATCAAATCCAATTAAAAGCAGTTACCATAAAACATTATTTCAGGCACTACAATTGGCTAGAAAGTTGTTAGCTCAAGAAGAAGACGATGAAGATGAACCAAAAAAGGCCACCTGACTGCCGAGCCCTCATTGCTGCCTCCAGGGCTTCATGCTGCCAGCTGTGCGACACTCAGGCCTCCATGTGCAGGCTTGTAGAGCGTAGAAGTTGGCCAAATCTTCAACAGGCATGGTCTTTATAAGCTTTTTTATACTTTCTTCTTCGAACTTCGCCAGTTTAAAGTTTCATACTTTTTACAGTCAAACAAGCTAGAAGTGACATTGGGCAGTCTTTGATATAAATTTTAATTGCTTCGTAGGGTCAAAGATTAGACAATAATAATAAGATACATCATGATACATGATAAACAATGTAATTAATTTGATATGAGACTGTTTCAATGTTACACGTAATTTATTAAGCCATCAGGACTGTCATCTGAAACTCTAACAAATCATAAAACTCTTCAGTGTTTAAAATTGTTACTTTTTATTACTACTTTCGTGTTTTGTCTCTCTCAAGGATTCATATATAAATTGTCAGCTGACAACCAAAACTCATTATAAAACCGGTTACTGCTCTTAGCAACTTTGTATCATCATCACTATGAGCCTATCTCAATCCAATGCTGGACATAGGCCTCTCCGAACTACTTGAATCAGCAACAGTATTGAATCAAATCAAATTGCTTATTGCACACATATTACAACAGTATTAATACAGTGGAACCTGGATAATTGAAACCTCAAGGGACCGGCATTTTGGTGTCAATTAACCAGGTTTTCCTCTTAAGCAGGTCTAATCAATTATCCAGGTTCAAAATGAGTTCGTGTCAATTATAGAGGCTCTCAATAATAGAGCTTCCGATCTATATAATTTCTTTTATGGAGGTCATCAAAATCGTAAAAAGACAAAAAAAGAAGTTTTTTTTTTTATATTAACGTTTTATTTATTTGACATGAAAGTTCAATAATCATGAAAGTTCGCCTTACAAAAAAGGAATGTGTTTCTTAGATCTATGTTTTTAGTTAAAATTACCACTTTGTCGGTCATTGGTGGTTACGTAAAAGTTAATCAAACACACAACAAAACCAATTAAACGTTTACGCACAATGTTTTCTAACAGAATGTTGTCAACATTAAATTACCCTACATTATTTTACTCGTAAATAATGCGAACCTACCTCAATCAGAAAAAATATTAACAACACTGTTTCAATTATAGAGGCTCGGGCTGCCGACATTTCCAATTACAGAGGTCAAAAATTAAAAAGTGTTTAAGAAGAAAAATATTAATAATAACTGTGTCAATTATAGAGGTTCGGTATGGCGACATTCCAATTATAGAGGTCAAAAACCTAAAATTTGAATTTCAATTAACCAGGTTCTAATATTCCAATTATAGAGGTCTTTCGTCGTCAAGGGACCGGGACCGGCATTTCGTTCCAATTAACCAGGTATTTCAATTATCGAGGTTTCAATTATCCAGGTTCCACTGTACATACATTATTATGCACCCTGTAGAGTACAGTAATCTACTTACAAACTTTATTTCAAGATGATATTTGTTTTTTAGTAAGTTTTGGCTGTCAACTGACTTAACAATAATTTGCTTATTCTTTAACTTTACGTCTTTCAAGCTGAATAAGTATTCACATTACAATTTTTTTCTGTTGCACTTATCAATTAACGAACCAATTAGAAATAGTAAATGATATAGATCTATAGTTACATAGAAAACGATACAATAGCTAACTATACCACTACAAACATAATTGACAGAAACTGCAACTAGTTTATTCATAACTTGCAATAACTTATAATATAGATTAATTTAATGTTATG